>JASKGM010006172.1:0-11380 GCA_034509205.1 Ceratonia siliqua
TACTTGTTCAGAAGGGGTTTCCAAAGCTATACTCTACCCAACGGATTGCTCAGAAAACATGGAAGGATTTACTTACAGGAAACTTGAAACTGGATTTGTGGAAGTGTTTGAATACCCAAAACCAATTCCCACATGCCTCAGGATTACAGCAACCAAATGGCAGATAAATTTATCTAAACCACCACAACTATGGTGGTCTTTTTCGTAGACAGCAGCAAGAGGACGAAGCTACGGATGGGTGGCTGGGTGACGATGAGATGACGACGCTAGCCGGTGGCTGGGTGGTCGGAGTTTGGCTGGGAATTCTGAGTGCTACGGCCCGAGAGGGAGTGGGTTCCTCGAACGCCGCGGATGGGGGAGAAATTTGAGGGGAGGGGTTCTCTGGAAGGGTATTTGGGGGCAAAGGGACGGAGGGTATTTTTTCAAATTCCCATAAGTTCCAACTTATTAAAAATTGCCAGCTAGTCCTTACAGTTTAAGTTATTTGCATTCGAGCCCTCATTCAAAAATTTTTTTTTTTAAATTTGGGTATTACATTACTAAAATACCTTTACAACTAAATATATAAAGTGAACAATTTTTTTTTCCAACTAACAGAATAAATTGTACTAAGGGAATCAAGAACAAGTGTTACTTCCTACAATGAATTAGCCAAACAAGTATATCTTAATAACACATAGGAATGATTTATCAATTATGACCTTGTGAGGAAATAATACCCAAATCAAATACCAAAATAGTAAAAAACCACCCAGAGACAGGAAAAGATCATACTAGCTCCAATTTCCAACCCAAGAGACGAAAATCGCATCATTAGACATAACAATATAGAGAAATAAAATCTCATCAATTGATAAAACAAATGAAATCCTTAATTGCAGTAATTTAAGAAGGGGGGACGACGCTTTTTGGTTTTTTATTTTTTTATGTTTTTTTAATTTTTTTACCTTTTCAAATTAATTAATTATTTTTTATATCATTCTTTTTGAAAATTTTTAAATATTTTTTTGGATTCTTAGTACTATTCATCCATAAATCTTTGTTACTATTCATTTGTAAGTTAAAAAATTCTTTAAAAAAAACATCACAAAAAATTCTAAAAAAAATAGATGATATAGAAAATATTTAATTAGTTTTAAAAAGTAAAAAACATAAAAAAAACATAAAAAAATAAAAAAAACAAATTATGAAACTCAACCCCCATTTAAGAAATAACTGATTATATTGAGTCAAGTTTGTAAATTTTATAAATATGATGAAACTTTGCAAATATATTGAAAGTGGTTCAATTGTTGATGTAATAGGTAAATAGGTAAAAAATTGAGAGAAACCTTTTAAACAAGAGGTACATTTGCCCCTTAAATTTATTTAATTTATAATTTTTTTAGAAATTTTAAAATTTTTATTTTTACATAATTAAAGAAATTTTTAGATTAACTTACCTTTTGTGACGTACGTATCTAAGTCGTCACAAAAAGTCATTAGTATAGACCTTTAGTAACGACAAATAACTGTCGTCACTAAAGGTTTATGTAATATCTAAATAAAAAATAATAATAATAATTTTCTTTTTTCTCCTCTCTCTCCCTCACCCCCGAAAAATTTTCCTTCTTTTCCTTATAACTCCACAGCGCCCCTCCCCCTCTGCAACCGAGAAAACCCTTCCTTCACTCTCTTCATTCTCGCTCCGTCGCTGCCAGCTCAACCACGCGGGTCTTTGTCCGCGCCGCCCAGCCGTTGCAACCCACCGGTCACCATCGGGAGTGGCTGGGAAGCCAAGGTGCGGTGTTCCTCACCGTAGAACTCCCTTGTTTGGTTCACGGTTCTCTCCAGAAATATTCAAGCCAAACTTCTGTCGTCCCACCGCCATCTTTGACCGTCACTGGCCTCGGTCCAATGGCCACCGCCTACGGCGGCTGTTGAAGCACCGTGAATAGCAGTTTTCACCATTCTCACCGTGATATTGCTACGGTGGATTTACAGTCCGAGTGGCAGCCATTCTTGTGGGTGATCAAGCTTCATCTAATTGAGGAAGAGGTTAGAATCAACTTCACATCTTTGGTAGTTTCCCCTCTCAGTTTCATCTGAAATTTGAATTGGTATAGTCAAAGTTTTAGCCTCCTTCCTGCTTGAGATTTTCTGAAATTTTGAAATTTATTTTAGAGAATGATTCTTCACTGTTTAGGACAATTACAGTATCTCAAATTCCCCACTTCTTTCTCTTTTCTCACTGCCCGTCCCTTTTATGCAAAATCATGAATTTCAATTGGCTAGATGAGTTAAATTTTTGGATGCACACCAACTGTTCGATATAATGTCAAAGAGAAAAGATGATGTTAATTTCACTCTCTGTACTGAGCCTTGTTCATTAAATGAAATTCCTGAATCTAGTGTATTTCAGAATATTAGACTGTAACGACATCCCCGTTGAGTGGGTATTCAAATTTTGGGTCTTTGATGATATTGATCCTAATATTTGTTGTAAAAATTATTAAGGGATTCATTTAAGTCTAGTTAGAACTAAAGCACCTTTGTTTAAACTACTGTGTAGGAGCATTGGACCTAGCTTATTCTGACCCAACTCAGTAATACAAGAAGGTTGAATTGGGAGTTAGTATTAAACTCTAGTTTACGGTGAGTGGATTCTTACTTACCTCTTGACGCCTAAACTGTAAACTTTTATCTGGTGGATAAATAATTTTATCTAAGTATGAATTTAAGGAAATCGAGAAAGTGACATATATGTATATATGTGAAATTAGTTATTTTATTCTACAGTATGACAAGTATTTATATTTTGATATTTTGAAAGTATGAGGTATGAGAATTGTGAAAGTAAATTTAGAACTGTAATCTGGGATCCGTAGTGGAGTGGTGGTAGAATCACTAGGTGCACCTAGGTCACAACCTTTATCAGTTGAGGGCAGTTCCTGATTGTGGTTCCTGACAGAAGGTTGAGTGTTATTGTGAATGTTCCCTCCAGATGAGAATGCCGGAAGAGAACAGGAAATTTAGTTCACTTCGGTGAGTGCAGTTCCCGAAGATGAAGATCGGGTTATCCTCCAGTTGAGATTTATCCTCTGGAGCGGGAGCACTGTTTTCTCAGTTTAGGTTCTCCCCTATATATTGATGGATCCTAAAAAATTATACTTTGATTAAAGTACTATGTGATAGACTATTATTTCCAACTTCATATTTGGTAAATTATGATTATAAAGTAAGAGTTGTTTTCTTTCCTGAACGTAATGTGCATTAGGTGCTTACTATGTTTGATAGTACAAAAATTGAGATTTCACATTATTTTAGCAGTAATGCACGTTACAGGATGGGGTTTATATATCAATCTGTAAGTCTGTTTTCTGTTCACTGAGTCAGTGGACTCACCCCTCACTTTATATTTTCAGATCAACAAATTGGGGATTTACCTTCAGCTCCGCCTACACCTTTTGAATCTGCTGAGTGACTTGGTAGGGAATCATCTGACTAGTAGTAGTATTAGAAGTTACTTGAGGATTATGGACAAATGTTAGATAGGTTTAATTACATTTTAATTTATTTTCATGGTCTGCAAGTTAAATTGCATAGTCCTATGTAAACTTGATATACAGTCCAAGATAGACCTCTTACTATTTTTCTAATAAGCCACTAAGGCTTCTGGTTGGTGGTGGGCATGTCCACCTTGTTTTTTTACAGGTTTGTACCCTGGGATAGTTCATATTTCAGGGGAAACTCTGCCGAAATTTTCAATAAATTATGGACTAGGAATTTATTTTATGAAAGTGTGTTTTAGTTTCATTATTTATTTAAGAATGAATTTCAAAGATATTATCTGCCTTGATATTTGAGGCTAGTAGGTAATTACCTGAAGGGTAATTCCCTACGCCGGTCACGTGTCCTAAATTGGGACGTGACAATTTATAAAACATTCTTTTAGTGACGATATATGAATGTAGTCACAAAAGGCTTCACCTAACAAACATTTAGTGACGATAAATTAATGTCATCACAAAAGGTTTCATCCTAACATACATTTAGTGACGATATATGAATGTCGTTACAAAAGGCTTCACTTGACAGACATTTAGTGACGATAAATTAATATCATCACAAAATGTTTCATCCTAACATACATTTAGTGACAATAAATTAATGTCGTCACTAAATGTTTACAAAACCTTGTTTTCAGTGACGACAATTAGGATGTTGTCACAAAAAACATTGTTTTAGTGACGCGTCAAAGTCGTCACAAAAGGTTTTTAGTGACGACGTTCTAATTATCGTCACTAAATCGTGAAATTTTTAAACCTACTAATTTTGGTGCAAAATTTTAATTTTTAGTGACGATTTTTAGATATCTTTTGTGATGACAAATGACTGTCGTCACTGAAAATGTTGGATTTTGTGACAAAATTGAAAAGTCGTCACTAAAAATAGATGACAACTACATTTAGTGACGACATTTATAAGTCGTCACAAAAAACCTTATTTTAGTGACGACTTTTAAGTTCGTCACAGAAAAGTTGCCACTAAAAGTCAAATTTCTTGTAGTGTTTAATTTATTTTATCATTTTTTACACATTATTTATGATCATTAATTTTACATATTTATTTAAATAGATAAACGGAAGTTAATTTTAATATCATAGTAAATTTATGTAAATAAATTATTTTCTCTATTTTATTTTATATTTTACATATTTAAATCAAAAAAATTTATTGTGTTCATAATGTTCATTTTCTCTTCTTCAAATAAAAATATTTTAAGAATCCATTTACATGTATTATAATGATTAATAAAATATTTTAATTTCTAAAAAAATATATTACCCTTATTTTTATTATTTTTCTAATATAAGAACTTATATAAATAAATAAAAATAAACATGAAAACTAATAAAAATGATAATACTATTAGAATCTAAATAAATTGAAATATTTATACTATTATTATATGTTAAAATTTCTTAAAATTAAAAATTTTATTATTTAAATTTTTTTGAAATATTTCTTAAAATTTTTTTCTATTCCACGAAATTTTTGAAACATTTCGAAACATTTTCGTTTCTTAAGTCACCAAAACGGTACTTCGAAACGAAATTTGATACCTTGAAGTCAACTAAAACATAATGTAACACGATAAAAGGGAGATACGAAACACATTGTTTAAGATTTAAACGTTGCGTTTAGAGGGAAAGCATCTTAAACTGTTGGCTCTGCATCAATGACCACCCCTTTAGTAAGACTTGACTCTGGAAAGTATATCTGGACATAAGAGGCGAGGAATTCAGGCTTTAGGAGATGTAGATTCAATGATTGGAGCCAAATAGCTTCGGAGGGTGGTTTGTGCTTCCACTAAACTAGAAATTTATAATATTCACCTCTTCTGGTTGAAACAAAAGTGTGATATGTGATGGTTTGGAATTTATCTTGTATGCGGCTGGTGGAAGGGACTCTTGCAACAAGAATTGGGTTGGGTGGTTCTGAATTACGTAGCTCATAATTCATGTTCTCTTCTTCAACTTTGATAAGATCTTTGATACTGAATTAGATTGATGTTCATGTGGTTTGGTAGAGCAATAAGATAAGCATTGGGCCTGAGCTTCTTAATGATGAGATATAGTCATGCTCTCATGCATGCAATTTATTAAAGCTCCCAGGTGGAAACCTTTCAAGCCTGAGTCGAACAAGTACCTTATCTCTAACTTGTTACTGGCAATCTCTATAGTGGTTGCCTAAGCATATATTTTTAAAGCTGAGGGTAAAGCTTCTTTTAATCTCACCAAGAGTATTTTTCATAAAATCTGAGAACTCAATTGCACTTTCACTTGGTCTTGGTGGTAGAGGCAGGGGGTGAAGTTAACTAGAGCATTGGGTCGAAAGCCATAAATAGATTCAAATGGGGTATAGACTGTAAATCAATTAATCGAATTACTAAAGGAAAATTCAATATAGGGAAGGAGTGAGTCCTAGTTGGTGATATAGTCATAATAAGGCATCTTAGCAGGTTGCTGAGACACCTCTATTTGGCCATCTGTTTAGGGGTGGAAGGTGCTGGAAAAGGATAGCTTGGTTCCCATTTTGGTCCACAATGTTTTCCAGAAGTAACTCATGAATTTGATATCATGATTATATACGATGGTCTTAGGTATAACATGTAGACTAATAATTTGGTGAAGAAAAAAAGTAGCTACTCAAGAGGCATCGAACATTCGGTTGCATGGCATGAAGTGCGTCATCTTAAAAAAATGATTAATGACCACCATTACCAACTCATTCTTCCTCTGGGTCTTGGGTAAGCCTAACACGAAGTCAAGGCTAATGTCCTATCATGGTCTTTCCGAAATTGGTAGCAGGGTATAAAGACCAGGAGGGGGTTTTGAGCCTTTGTTGAGTTGACATGCCTTACACCGGCTAACCACTTTATGGATATCTCTCCTCATCTTTGGCCAGTAAAATCTCTTAGACACTAGAGTAAATGTTTTGTCATTAATGACATGCGAGTCCCCCTCCATGTGCTTCCTTTACTAGGAATTTGCTTATTGATCTCCTTGGAATACAAAGATGTGCGCCATGATACAAATATCCTTCAGCCAATAAATATTCACTCATTTCAGTCCATACATTAGTGGTTAGCTACTATCATATACTTGCGAAATCCTCATCTTTGTCATACTAGTTTCAGACATTGCTTAAAGTAGGTATCGAGGCTGCTGATAGGTGTAACAAACAGGGTCTCTTACTCATGAGGTCAGCTGGCTTATTTTCAGCTCTTGGTTTGTGTCTAATTATGAACTGAAATTGTTGTAAGTAGTCAACCCACCGAGCACTTGTTGCACTGAGTTTTTTTTAGAGAGTAGGTGTTTGAGAGAGTCGTGATTGGAGAAAAGGATGAATTCTCTATGAAGAAGGTACGACCTCCAATGCTTGACTGTCTGAACAAGGTCGTATAACTCGAGGTCATAGGCTGAGCAGCATCTTTTGTAATCATTCAATTTCTCACTGTAGAAGGCAATTTGGTGCTCTTCCTAACTCAAGATCCCTCCTACTCCTACCTATGATGTATCACAGGTTACTCCAAAGACTTTGTCCAAGTTAGAGAGGCATAATATGAAGGGTTTTAGACATCTTATCTTTGATTTCCACAAATGCTCTATTTGCTACAGCAGTCCAAGTGAAATTTGTTGACTTTAGTGAATCTGTAATGGGTGTCATGATGGTACTAAAGTTAAGGATGAATCTGCGATAAAAGGTCATGAGTCCACGGAAGTTACGGACATCAACAACATTCCTTGGTGTCGGCCAATCCTGAATTGCCTATACCTTCGAGGGATCTATTTCTATCCCTTTGTCCGATATTATGAAACCGAGGAAGTATGCTTTGTTCTTCATAAAAGAGCACTTCACAAGGTTGATGTAGAATTGCCCATGTTTGAGTGTCTCCAGAACTTATTATAGATGTATCAAGTGTCTGGTTGCATTTCGGTTGAATATAAGGGTAAACACCGTATTTTGTTCAGACTATTTTTTTATTTAACAAACATACAAAAAAATAAAACAAATTAAGAAAATACAAAAAATAAAGAAAAATAATAATGATAAGGAAAACCAAAATACAAAAAGAATTAAGAAAATAAAAATAAATACAAAAAGAAAACATAAAAATAAATAAAATACAAAAGGAGACAATAAAAACAAAATACATCATGGCCAACATCATTTCTATTTTCTTTTATGAGTTTGTGCCTAACAATTTCCCTTTACTTCTCTATTTCAGCCACCAGCCCAGTACATTCGTCTAACCCACAACCCAACCATTTTCCTCACATTAACCTACCCTATTTCCTTTTCTTTCAAGGAGTGCAAGCAGTGGCCCCCTTCCCTCTCTTTGATTTCTCTCATTCTTCCCATTTTCCTTCTTTGGAAAGGAAATCCTAACAACATGAGATAGGAGACCTTGACCTAGATTTTATTTTGGCTATAAAAGAGGGTTATTTTTCTAAAAAGAGAGAAGGTAAAAAGCTTGAGATTTTTTTGGTCGAATTTGTAATAGTTTAGTTTCTTGAAGCCGTAGGGAGGTAAATTCTCTTTTTTTTGGCTTCCTTTTTTTTTATGTTGCTAATTTGATAACTCTATGATACTTTTTCCTCTTCTTCTAGTGCCTTCTATGTGAAGAGCTATGATAAATGGGGTGTTCTGTAGGTACGAGAAACACTCAGTTAAAATCCTAAGAATACACAACCGAAAAGGGAGTGTGTTTAGATTGAGATTTTTTGTATTAAAAATGTATTTCATTTTATTGTTATCTATATTTAATCAATTTTGATAGATGTTTTATCTTATTTGTAATACACAAATTTTTTTAAAAAAAAAAAGGACCAAAACTTAAATAGTCCAAACCGTAAGGGCCAAGTGGCAAATTAGGAGGAACTTTTCAGAAATTACAAAAAGGTTCTTGGACACCTTTAAATCCTCCAACGAAGGTCCCCCCTCCTGGAAAAAAAAACTACCCCCCATTACATCTGATTTCTCTCCCTCTCTCTCGCATGCTCACTCTTCTTCCACCAAGTTCGTCGCCATAGCCCCTGTCTATTTGTCACCCATCGACAGTTTGGCCACCGTTCCAGCCACCATGGTGTGATCGGGGGGTAGCATCGTTTTAGGCAAGTCTAAAGGCTCCAACACCAATCTTTTAGGGTAAGTACATTTCTAGCCATCATTCTTATGAAAACAAGCAAAATAAAAAGGAATGGCAGATTTAAAAACTTGATTTCTAATTAAAAAGGAAATTTTTAGATTTTGACAAAGAATCTTCCCCCTGTAGCACCGTGTAGTCATGCATATGTGGAAACCATATGTCAACACCTTCTTCTTGTAGGTAAGCCATTCCAATGCTTCTATAAAATCAAGTAAAATTTGAGTTACAATTCCTTTCTTCCTTTCTCAATTTCAAGACTAGTTAGTAGATGTTTAGACTTGATTTCTGGATGCACATCAACAGTTCGATGAAATGCTAGAAAGAAAATTTAGTTTCAAATTCATTCTCGCTAAGTCAGTAAAGTATCCTTTTGACTTTGTACTACTGATAACCGTTGACTTTGCAAATACTAACTGAATTCTTGTTGAGAAGTTTGACTGTGGAATATGAACATTTCACTTTATCTATGCATATACATGTATATGTGTGTGTGTGTATATATATATATATACATGAAATTCTAACTATTATCAATGGTTGTAAATCTGGAAGTTTAACTATAACATAATTCTTATCCAAGCAAGGTTGGACTCAAAAATCATAGCTATGCAATTTAAATCCTCCCCTAATTATTAGAGTCATAATAGAAAAGTGGTAGCAAACTTAGTATACTAATGGGATTATGCATATGTATTTGTACATAGGCTTATCCAAAACCAACCTGTTGGAGCCAACTTAGCTTCGAAGTAGAATTATTGGAGATTGATTAATAAGTTTCCAAATTTTTCAACATGAGTGGATTCTTACTTACCTCTTGATGCCTGAATTATTAAATTTGACCTTGTGGTTCATTATTTTATTTGAGTATGATTTGGAAGTGATTTTTGAGATATATATATATATATATATATATATATATATATATATATTTGTGTGTGTTAAACTTTATTTTTATTTTACACTATATTAAATTTTTCTCATAATGATTATGAGAAAACATAAATGGTATGAGGTTTATGAAAATGGTTTAAAATTGTATTCTGGGATCCATAGTAAAGTGGTGGTAGAACCACTAGGTGCACCTAGGTACACCTAGGTCACAACCTTTATCAGTGAGGGCAGTTCCTAATAAAGGGTACTTGTCAGTTAGTACAGTTCCTAGCAGAAGATTGAGTTCTATTATAAATGGTTTCCTCCGGAAAAAAATAGGAAATTTAATATTTCCCTTCGGTGAGTGCAGTTCCCGAAGGTGAGGATCGGGTTACCCTCCAGTTGAGTTTTATCTTCTGGAGCGGGAATACTGTTTTCTCAGT
The DNA here is from genome assembly GCA_034509205.1 of Ceratonia siliqua. Lineage (NCBI taxonomy): Eukaryota > Viridiplantae > Streptophyta > Magnoliopsida > Fabales > Fabaceae > Ceratonia > Ceratonia siliqua. The sequence continues at coordinate 10,009 of JASKGM010006172.1, forward strand.
TTGGGTTCTCCCCTTAAATTGTTATGAATCCTAGAAATTTATGATTTTCTCTATTGAAGTATTTTCTGAACACTGCTACTCTTGAACTTCATATGATTAAATATTATTATAACATGATTGTGAAATATAATTTATTTTACTTCTCGGATGTAAGGTGCATTAGTTGCATATTATATTGAAATTAAATCCTTAAGTACTAAATGAGGTTTCATGTGATTTAACTGGTAATGCACTTTACACTTGAGAATTCATGTATCAATTGGTAAGTATGATTTTTCATTCACTGAGTCGGTGAACTCACCCCTCAACTTTTAACATTTTACAAATCAGGTCATTGGTGATATTCCTTCGGCTCCGACTGCTCCCTTTGAACCCACTAATTGAATTAGTAGGCACCACTCTAAGTAAAACTGGAGTATTTTAGTGAATTATGGATATGTTGCATTTTTTTTTTCATTTTCTGAATAAGGGTTTTGGTCTGTAAATGGTAATTGCATGGTTTATATGTAGTTAGTGGATGCAGTCCATGTTTGACTATTTATTATTTTCTGTTTAAGCCACTGAGACTTCTGATTGATGGTGGGCATGTCCACCTTATTGTTTTAACATATTTGTACCCTGGGATAGTCCATATTTCAGGGGAAATGCTACCAGAATTTTTAATAAATTATTGACTTAGTAAACTTTCTGAAAGTGTATTTAACTTTTATTGTTCATTTAAGGATGAGTGTAAATGATATTAGTTGCATAAGTATTTTTGGCTGGTAGGTATACCTGAAGGGTGATCCCCACTACAAAAAAAATGACTTTTTGTGACGACTTTTTTCGTCACAAAAAGTACTAAAAGTCGTCACTAATGATATGTAGTGACGACTTTTCAACCATTAGTGATGATTATAAGTCGTCGCTAATACCTCATTGCTGAAGGTTTTTAGTGACGAAAAAGCAAGTTCGTCACTGAAGATAACTTTTTGTGACGACTTTTAAGCGTCACAAAAGATATAGTTATTACTAAAAGTTTTATTAACCCAATAATTTGTTAAATTTTTTATAAATCGTAACTAAAGTCATCTTTCGTGACGACATTCAACATGTCATTACAGAATGTGGTTTTTGTGACGACAATAAAACATTTTTTTAAGAAGAAAATTTTTAATTTGAAACCATTTTTTGTGACGATATTAGCATTATCGTCACCAAAACCCTTTTTTTGTGATGGTTTTGTTTTCACAAAAATTCCTATATTTTATTATAATTAACTAATATATATATTTGAACTTGTTATAACACAACTAGAGAGCTTGATTGAACAACATAATATTTCGAAATACATAAAATTTAAAAATATATGTTTCAATTAACAAAAGATTAA
>JASKGM010006173.1:0-11380 GCA_034509205.1 Ceratonia siliqua
AAGAAAGTGATAAAAAAATACAAACATGTAAACACATATAAACTACACCCAAAAATTATACCCCAAATAAATAAACATTTACAAACCTAGCAGGGTTAGAAACTTTGTACAACTTATTACGAACTGGGGGGAAGAATAAGGTACTAATAACTAAACATGCATATAGAAGGAAATCATTTCACAATTAAAACAGGCACAAAATGGATCAACACATTATACCTACACAAAATACCCCAAATGGTCATGTAGAACAAAATTACTCACAGAAATCAATAGAATTAGAGCTCAAAGGCTGCTGTACATGTGTTTTAGATAAATCACCCATTCACAAGCTTCGTATTTGTACAATCAAAATCTAACTTTATGGTGACTAGAAACTGCTTTCCTTCCAGAGAAATAATAACAGCTCCCAGGCCATTTTCATGTACATTTACTGCCCCATCAAAATACATCTTCCAATTTTCTTCATTCTCGGATTCATCAGTGTTCATAATGTCTTCGTCTGGAAATTTGAAATCCACTCATTGATGTTCATTCACTGGGTTATCTACCAAATGATCCGTAATGACACTTCATTTCACCGTCTAAGCCGTGATGTATTTGATATCATACCCTGACAGTATGGCTTAGCATTACTGACTCTTCCCGACAAGTGAGGTCTTTCAAAGACATATTTCAATGGATTAATTCTAGAAACCAATAAGACAATGTAGTAAGCTATATACTGATGAAATCTCTTGGCAGTCCAAACAAGAGCGCAACATGTCATTTCAATTGAGCTATATCAACTGTCGCATTGTTTGAACTTCTTACTCAAATAGTAAATTGCCCTTTCTTTCATATTGTTCTGCTCATGTTGGGCAAGTATCGCTTCCATTGACGTTGGGAGAACAGAAAGATATAACAATAAAGGTATACTTGGAGTGGGTGGCATTAAAACATATGGGGTTTGTAGATAAGACTTTACTTTGTCAAAAGTTTCTTGGCATTCCTCATTCAATTCTCTAGGGTTGTGCTTTCCTAGCAGTTTGAATATTGGTTCACAAGTGTGAGTTGACAATGAATCTGGAGATATAATTGAGCCTTCCAAGGAAACTCTTGACTTCTTTCTCTGTTCACGGGGAAGGCAAATCTTAAATAGTCTTAATTTTTTTAGGGTCAATTTGGATTCCCTTTTGGCTCACAATGAAGCTTAATAGCTTTCTGAATGAGGCTCCAAATGTGCATTTATTCAGGTTTAAATGAAGCCTTTACTTTCTCAATCGTTCAAATAATTTTCTTAATACTACAACATGACTTTCCTCATCCTTTGATTTAGCCATGAGGTCGTCCACATACACCTATATTTCTTTATTTATTACATCATGCAATAAAGCCACTATGACCCTCTAATAGGTAGCTCTGTTATTCTTGAGACCAAACGGCATTACCCTATAGCAATAGGTTCTCCATTAAGTGATGAAAGTTGTTTTCTCTTTATCTACTTCATCCATGTGAATCTGGTTATACCCTGAGTACCCGTCCATGAATGAGTATATGAGGTTGGCTGCCGTGTTGTCTACCAACACATCAATGTAAGGCAGAGGGAAATCATCCTTGGGACTTACTTCATTGAATTTCCTATAATCAACACACATCCTTATTTTTTCATCTTTCTTGGGGACAGGTACTATATTTGCTACCTATTATGGGTATTGAGCTATGTGAACACCTTATTTTGTCCAGAGATTTATTAAAATTAACAATTTTCTCAAAAAAAATAAAATAATAAAAAATAATAAAAATAATAAAAAAAGGGAAAAAATAAAAAATAATAATTAATAAAGGAAATACAAATAAAAAGAAGCAAAAAGAAAAAAAAAAAGGGAGGAAGCAAAAAGCCCAAAACTCATTTTTTGTTGGCAGCCAAATCAGCCCTCAACAAAGAGGGGCTAGCCCACTCTAATGGCATGTCAGCCCAATGCGCAAAAAAAAAATAATAATATGATGGTCTAGCCCACTCCAATCCCCAATATCTCAGCCCACCATCTTGGCCCAAACACACTTAAACCAAACTCAGCCCAATAACCCTCAACCCGATCCATTCACTCGGCCCAATAACCCTCAACCCAGTCCAACCCTATTCCGACTGACCCAAATTCCCCACAATCCCTAATTCCCAATTTCACGTTATCTCTGCCCCAATCTCTCGGCGCCATTTCCTCTCATTCTTGCATAACCTCGCATGCGTCCCTGCCATCTATCCTCTGCATCTCTGCGCGTCTCTTTCCTTTATTCCATCCCCTGTTCCTTCCACCCGTTTCGTGGTTTTCCTCTTTCAGATTCCCGGCCACAACCACGGTTGTATTTGAGAAAAAGTTTCCTTTCAAGGGAACCCTAAATGAAATTACCCTTTTTTGCTTCATCCAATTTCGTGATTGAGGGGATACGAAGACTCAGTTGAGGAGGGCGAAAAGGAAACTCTAGATGAATTACCCATAGTTTCGTGTGAATCATGCCGTGGGGAAGGGACTTGGATTCAGGGATTTGGATTCTAACTTTCGACTATAAAATGAGGGCATCTACGAGAGTGCAAGACAGAAAAAAAATAGAGAGCCAACAGAGAGCTACAAGGAGACAGAGAGAGCATTAGCGAGAGAGCAAGGCACGTAGAATTGAAAAGGAAGATCGCGGGATAGAAGAGACCGAGAATAAGGGAGTTAAGAGACTGAAAAATCAGAGGGTATCTATGAACCAGAAGGGAAAGTCTTGAAGCTAAGATTGGGAGATGCTACTCTGAACACCCAAATTGCTTTCCTGTCCAGGTTTGCTGTTGTTCTAATGTTATTGGTACCGTTGAATATGATGGTGCCTTGTTATTTTTTTAGTTAATATTCTGTAATGTAAAAACCTGCTTCTGTTTTGGTGTTATTCTCGTTAAATGTATGTTGTGGTTCATTTCATCATCTTCATTAGGAATTTTAAAACGTATATCGTACATGATTCACTTTAATTTCTGGGTTTTGAATTTAAGAAGCATATTGCCGTGACAGTGACTTGATATACCTGTTTTCAACCTAATTTAGCTTTTGGGAAGTTTGTGTTATTACAATCTGGCTTTAATACACCTTGGTTGATTCCCCAAAGGACTCAATTTCTGGGAAATATATTTAAATGGGTTGAGTCTGTTGGATCCATGTTGACATTGTTCTCAATATCCAACCGGATGCTATGTTCTAAGCATTTGAAAACTCGAAATGAATGATTTTTTTTAACGGGTTGATTTAAGCATGATTGAAATTTATCTGGCTGGGGTGTCTTGATATGGAATTTGGTGAAGTCTTGAGATCCTTTAGCATTAATCCTAAATCTAGCCTGTAACTTCACTTTGATCCTGGGTAGGAACCTTTAAAGGACACCTCCTGCCCTGTAGGCATTCACTGGGATGTAAAGAGGTTTGCTTCATGGGGGTGTCAGTCTTAAGTTATCCTATATCCATCTTTAATATGATTTGGTTTAATATAAAGCTTTTTTTTTGGAACCTAGTTTCTGGAATACATGCTTATAGCAAAACTTTACGGTCATTTGCATAATGGGTAAAGTGAGTTATTTTTGTGTGTGGGATTTTTGAATGAGGCTTTTACACGTAAATTTTTCTTCGGAACTTTAAAGAATGACTCATGGGAGAATTCTAATTATTCATAATAAAATTTTGGGATTATGCATGGTCTCTACATGTGATTCAGGTTGGTGGTCATTATCATAATAACTTTGGGGTCAATATCATACTAAGTTCAAGTCAGTTAAAAGGGTGGGAATTTAGTTGGCTAATCATGGTATGAAGGGTGCTTTGTTTCTTTGAAAATAATGGTTCACAATGCTAATCTATTAAAGCCTAACAGTATAAGAGAGTAATTGGAATCCACATATCTTTATTGGATACATGATTCCATCTTCTCTAATTCAAATTTTAATATGATACTCCAAAAGTCCATTTAAATGTTTGTCAAAAGAGGTTCCAAAAAAAAAACTACTCAAATTGATTTTTAAGGGTTTCAAGGGCCCAACAAAATTAATATAAGGCTTCAAAGGTTTAATAAAAAAAAACAATTTCCAAATATGGGTCCATAGCCCATTGTTCTAAAAATGATCCAATGGACTTATCAAACATTTTCAAAATAAAATTTGAATATTCTTATCAATTATTTTGGCCAAAAATGAGTTTTACTATTTTGCCTTAATAGTTTCAAGGAACACTTTTCTAACCCTTATACTTTGCATAAATCATTTTAACCCCATTATTTATATATTTTGGTTCCTTTATTTATATGAACTACATTAAGGCCCCTTTATTTTCATAAATTACACTTTGACCCCATTGTTTACATAAATTGCATTTTTGCCCTACTATTCACATAAATAACATTTTTTTGTCACACTATTTGAATAATTTATATTTTAACCTCGATATTTTCAAAAAGTTTATTTAAACCCCAAAGACTACTAAAAATTTCATTTCCCACTTCGATATTTTTTATTTCAGTTTTGTCACAAAAATTGGGTAAATTAAAAATTGATTAATAATAATAAAATCACTATTCTCATTTCATTTATAAATGTTTTAAAGGACTTTAGTAAGAATTTACTTTCTCCAAAGTCCAAATATTCATGACATCCAGTGGAGTTACGTACTCCTTAATGTCCTAAAATCTCACGGGCTTTCAGTGAAAGTTCATCTTCCCCGAAGTCCCACTTATTTCCCTTTCTAGACTTTCAGTGAAATTTTATTTTTCTAAAGTCTCAATTATCCTCGGGCATTCAGTAGAGATATATTCTTCCCAATGCTCAATTCCTAGTTCATTTTTCAGGTTTTAAGTGGAGTTTTAGAATTCCCCTAATGTTTTGATATCTTTAAGTTAGAGGTCATACATCTCACTTAATCAGCTTATCTAAATATCCGAACTACGTTGACCTTGATCCCTTTCGAGGTACGTAGGCACTCACTTGGTAAGGCAGGTCTAGTTATTTAGTTTTTCGTCTTTGTCCATTATTATTTTATTAATAAAAAGAGATAATTTAAATAAATTAAAATTCTTCAAGCACAAACAATTTAGGATAACCGTCCTTAGGGATGGACGTTGTAGGGTGCTTAACACCTTCCCTACCCGTAATTAGACTCTCGAACCCTTCCTTTGGTTCCGAGGGCCAGTTTTCATTCTTTTTTTTAGGATCTCAATTATCCTTCTAATTAATTGGTGGCGACTCCCATTTTCTTTGCTTTTTCCCTTACCCGCCCCACAGTCATAAAATGATGGCTTTTCACTGGCCGTCATATTGTGACAAGCTACTTCAATAAAATCAGCTTTTATCTGTTTCATTACTTCTTTCTTAATTTTCAAGGATAGCTCATGTCTCATTCTCTTCAATTTTTGTCTTATAGGTGTGTAATTTGAATTTAAAGGAATTTTATGTGTTGCTATTTGAGGGTTAAGGCCTGGCATATCTTGGTAGGACCAAGCAAAAATATCGATGAATTCTTTGAGAAGTGCAACCACTTGTCATTTTCTAGGTTATTCATATGCTTGAGTTCTTTCTTGTCCTCTTTTGTTCCTAGATTATTATTATGATTTCCTCATTATAGGGGCCCATTCCTCTTTCGGATGATTCGATAATTTTGGCAAATCTTTCTACTATTTCATTAACTTCTTAGTCACAATCATACATATCAACTTCAACATGAGAATCAATTATTTGACGTTGAGTAATTTCATAATGATGAGGATTTTGGGAGGAAACAATTTCCTTGAACCACAACAATAAATAAAGGAGAATCAAGAACTTTGACAAGTGAAATAAAGACAGTGGAATAAGAGAAGTGACAAAACAAACTGGATATTTCATTTCATTGGATAATTAAAGTCCAACATTTTAAGCAATGTTCAGCAAGGCCTTGGACATCAGCCAAGTGAACTAAAAAGTTTTTAAAATTAAATATTACTCTAAGATGCATATGTCTGGGATCGGCTTTGCATCCCAATTGTCCAGTGGTTAACCCCTTTGGTCTAGCTTGATCTGACTTTTGTGACTTCCTCCACTGCCTAGAGTATTCATAGCACTGTCCAGCTGCATAACATGATGTGACGATGAAAAAGTCTCGCGGATATGAGGTATGCCCCTACTGCTCTTACTCTCGGGCTTGAACTCATACCCCAAACCTTGGCTACCTACATTCACTATGACCTCAATAAGTGAAAGTATACCTTACAAATCTTGGCCTAAACCTTTTCCCGATTGGTAGTCGTTCTTCATCATGATTTCCTCCATCACATTCCTAGGTTTGGTGGGTTGCTCACTAACAGTTATTTTCCCAGAAATTTCCAAATCTTGGAAGGAATTCCCCAAATCCTTATCAATAGCCTCCACATAAGGGACTGATGATGGTTTAGAAATCAACATCTCTTCCTCACTCTAGATGGTTATAACCCGCTTTCTATCAATAAACTTGAACATTTGGTGCCAAGAAGACAGCATGGCTCTCACTGCATAAATCTAGGGTCTTTATGAGATTCATAGTGAGATTCACATTTGGAGACATTATTTTGTAGATATTTAAAATATTAAAAAATGAATGTGATAGAATATTGTTTGAAAAATATTCAAAAAAATTAATTAGAATAATATTTATACAAATAGCATAGCATATTTGCAAGTGGAAGGGTAGATATGGGACACGGGGCATGGGGTTATCTACTTTTTTATACCAAACAAACACTTGGGGAATTGTGGTCATTATCTGTGCTCCCCACTCGAACACGGACCCATTCAATAATAGTGGAATCAGGACTGGAGAGCATATTCATTCCGTACAACTTGAACATCGCTGCCTCATCTAAGTTAAAACACACTACCCTCCTCACAACTCAACGTTCACAATTTCACCCAAACAAATAAAATTACATAAACTAAGTTAAAATAGTTGAATTGAATATCCCTAGCATATATTTCAAATAGTATAAAATATTTGAAAATAATAAAATGTATGGAAATTTAAAATTCAAAATTTTCATATTTCATATATTATTATTATTTATTAATATGGAGATTTTATTTTTCTCCCCCTTTTTGGCTACGGTTTTTCATCAACTTTGACATATGGTCAGGCTTTTTTCTTTTTGCATGGAAATAGAACTTAGTAAAAATATTTTTCCCAACAGCACATATTGTAACAAAAAAATTATTGTTAAGAAAATTAGATTGGACAGAACTGGTTGGTTTAACTAAAAAACTTATGAACTAGCACAGTAATTGATTCAAGGATCTAAATCATGTACAAGGAATTATATGGGATCCAGTTAAATCGTAACGTGTTGGACAACGACGGTTTAACATAAATGTTTTTTAGTTATACGAAGTTCGAAGCATTTTTTAACTTTTTTTGACATTAATCCCGGATGGCCAGGATTTATTGAAATTCACAATGTGCAATTAATCTATTTCCCCAGTTCGATCACAGGAGAAAATTAATTGTCTACAGGACTGGTTAACGCTGGTCAAACACCGATAAAAACTAGTTGATTTTCTCTTTAAACCGGTGAAAATCAATTGATTCACTCATAAATCGGTTTTTATTCATTTATTTGCTAAAAAGGAATGTACTAGAAATTGAACTCACTATATCTTGACAAAGCATAATTCATTATCACCGACAAGGCAAATTGTACATACTTTTTAACTTAATTATGTAATGTAATATTTATATAACTTATAAAATAATACAAAATGACCAAAAAACTACTCTCTCCGTTTCAAATTATCTGTCGTTTTAGGAGTTTTATTTTGTTTCAAATTATCTGTCGTTTTACATTACCAATGAAGTATTAAGTGTTATTTTTTCAACGTTACTCCTATTTATTGTTATCTTTAATAGAGTAGTAATAAGAGTTTAAGTTGACTTTAATAAGGATATTTTAGTCAAATAATATTAATTTTTTACTATAATTGAGGCTATTTAATAGTTACCTTAATTCTTGTGCCATTACCTTAAACGACAGATAATTTGAAACGGATGGAGTAATTCATAAAACACATTTAAAATGATTGTTATTTTTTATGATATATTATCCAATATATATAATATATAAATTAAAAATATATTATTAATTAAAATCTGATTCAACTATGATTTAATCTCGATTGAATCACTGGCCCGTAGTTCTTTATTTCAACTGATTCAATTATTGATACAGTTTTTAAAACATTGCAAAAAATCAAATTGCAACAATTATTTAAACTTGTCTTCTTCTTTTTTCTCATAAAAGAAGTCCTTAACTTGGAAACTGAGAAATGGGTACTAAAATATGGATCAAATTTACACAGATCAAACCCACTATTTATTTTATTTTTAAAATTAAAGTTGATATATGTCATGTTAGTTATTAATTAATTAATTAACATGTGTTCATAATATATAATTTAAGTAACATCTTTCCTAATACTAATTAATTAGTATTGAATAACTTTAAAGTTGGAATCCAATTAACTCTTTACTTTATTTTTAATATTACACTGCTATCTTTCCATAAAAATAAATTTTAATTGGCATGCCATTGGAATATTAACTGTTACATTCTGCTTGCGAACTAATATCCAGAGCTAAGTTAATAGCGCACCTGTTGCAGAGTGGCTAGCTAGTTCTTTTGTTCGTTAATTTACTCCAATGGAAGTTGGAACTCGTAATTCTGATTCCAATAGACGATCCAAGTATAAAGAATGGCAGTTTTTGAATTAGTTGTTAGGTTATATCTTTACCAAAGAGCAGTTATATATGCAACTCAATAAAAAGTAAAAACTCACAGATCTCTTACAGTGGATGCATGGTAACGATCGATAAACTTGTTGGTACATTACAACTGCATGGAAAGTTCAACAACTGCATGCTCAAGACAAGAGCTCGGAGAAAGAGCAGAAATAAAAAGGGCAAATAGCATATAATCCAATGCCAATTTATTAGAACTTAGAAGCAAGAAATTAATGCATAAGATGGCATTTGGAAGGCATATGACAATCGGGTGATGGGGTGAGGAAGGAAGGAAGGAGCATAATTTGTGGCTTGTGGCTGGCTTCAGTTCCATATTGTCTTAAACTGGTGGCTTCTTCTCCTTCTTCTAGGGGGTTGGGACTTGTTCCGTAACGGTACCACCATAACCATCTACTGCTGGTTGTGCTTCCTCAAGTAGGGTTGGTGGCTTCTTTTTCTTGGGGGATGGCCCTGGTTTCTTACCACCATCTAAGCTAGCAAGCTCATCCTCAAGCAGGGTTGGTGGCTTCTTCTTCTTGGGGGGTGAAGGGGTGGGTTTCTTGCCACCATCTAATGTAGCAAGCTCATCCTCAAGCTGGGTTGGTGGCTTCTTCTTCTTGGGGGGTGAAGGGGTAGGTTTCTTGCCACCATCTAATGTAGAGTGCTCCTCCACAGAAGATAGTGGCTTCTGCTGGTTAGCATTAGCAAGGGAGGTTGCGGTGAGAAGCACCACAGCCAGAAGCAGCAAGAGCAAGCATTTTGGAGACATTTCTATGTTTTGGAATTGGATTAATTCTGCACAAAACCACACCAATATGATTTCCTTTTATAACCTCAGTTATTACCACTATGTCGTCATCACCGGTTGAAATTTGGTTACTCGATCTTACATGAAAAATAATTTATAAGATGTATAAAATATTTATTTAATACAGTTTTCTTTTTTTACATATTTTCTTTATTTCGAGTATAGAATCAAAAGTTTATCATGTACATGTATATTTACAAATTTTGTGAAAAATGCTGATATGTCACATCAACAATCCTGAATTCAATCAAACCCCGTTTGCATAAGTTTTCGAACAATGATACTATAATTTTAAATGGAGTGATATTATTTGTACAAATTGTGTTGTTGACCAGTTTTGTTGTATTTAAAATTTTCGTATAATTAATCTCAAAATTTTAAAAATAATAGTATTCAATAAATATATATTTAAAAAAATATTAAATATGTATTTATAGAAAAGATCTCTTATTTTTAATTCATCAATTTATATTTCATATTTTTGTTTAGGGATAATTTCATTCAAATTGTTTTAATGATATCATATTTTAGAATGATATTTTTTTAGGTTTATCTTTTTCTCAAGTATCTCAAATAATTTTAAAATAATGCTTTATAATAACATTAACTAAAATAAAATAAAATCTCATACAAAAATATCATTTTAAAAATACTTTTTTATAAAACACCAAAAAATAATTTAGTCCATTGTTTATTAGTAAATGCTCTAATGTTTAACCATGAGGGGGAATCCACAGCTAACAGTCAAAATGATATCCACCGAAAAGGAAAAAAAAATATATAATAATTATTATATAATATTATATTATTAATGTCACCAAATTACTATCCCTATTATCACCGACATATCACAAACACATAATTTTTTGAGTAAAATTACATATATGAAAACAGAAATGGTATTTGTACACCATTCAAAAGTTACACCATCATACATCACTATTCAAATTGTAACACGTGTTATTTTTTATAAAAAGGTAAAAGTGAAAGTGAAAGTGAGTAATGACAGTCTGATAACCCACTGGGAATTAAAATGTACTTAATGGTTAAAATATATTTATTTAACGCATAGGGAATCAATTATTATTCCAATAATTAATGATTAATCCATAAAAGGTCAAATTTAACCTCACCAAAGAAGTAGAATTCGACTGTTAAAGAGGTCGAATTAGACTGTTGATTGTTAAAAAGTCGAATTCGACTGTTAAAGAGGTCAAATTTGATTGATTAATCTGTTAAAGGTCGAAGTTGACTGTTAACGAGATCGAATTCAACTGATTAATTTATTAAAGATCGAATTCAATATTACAAATATGTCAAATTCGATAAAAAAAATATTCATAGATTTATAATACAAATTTAAATAGTGTAAATTTAAGTTTAAATTTACTATAAAGACAAATTTGATCGCCTTAAATTTTCAATAAATTATTAGATTGTTATTGTTCATTTTTATTTTTATTTTTTTATAAAAAATAATATGTATTATAATTTAAATAATAATAATAATATGTGATGATATAACTTTTTATAAATATCATTTCTTATATGAAAATGGGTTTAATGGAGGCCAGTTGTGTATGTTTTCAACAAGGTATTAAATTTCGTTTCGAGGTACCATTTCGGTTATTTAGGAAACGGAAACGTTTCGAAACATTTCAAAAATTTCGTGGAAACGAATGATTTTTTAAAAAACGTTTCGAATAAGTTTAAATAATATTTTTTTTCAATTATAAAGGATTCTAACATGATAATAATAATATAGATATATATAATTAGATAACATAATATTGAAT
>JASKGM010006174.1:0-11380 GCA_034509205.1 Ceratonia siliqua
TGTTAATTTCAAAAGGAATCCTAAGCAATACCAATCTCCACTTCAGAATGTACAACCAAATGAATCTGACTTATATTCTATCCCTATTCAAAAATCTTTTTATCTCAAGCTATCTAATAACCATAATAGAATTCCTATTCGATCAATATTACTCATCCACTCAATCTTTTAAACACACTAGCTAGAAATTAGGCTCTTGGAGAATAAATCAATAATTCATATAAGGAAAAACAGCCAACCACAATTATGTGTTAATCAAATTTATAGAGGAACACAAAATTTCTATGAAGTGTTCATTAGTCACCTCCACCTCTCATTTGAAGCTGTTTGACTCTTGATAATTAAACATGGATCGAAGAAGACTTTTAACAGAGATCATAAAAATTTTAGAAGAGTTAGGCTTCTAACGGGATTCAGGAAATAACCCAATAATAAGAAGCTAAGAAATAAGTACAACCAACAATCAGAGATAAGCTAGCTGACCAAACAGAAATTGTAATGAAAGAAAAGACTAAACTTTATTGGGAACAAATATACGATATGAAGGAATCTTGAAGCTACACCAATCAGATAACCAAATAAGAAAGCTTCAAGAGGCTATAATCATGGTGTATACAAACTAACGAGGATCAACCCTCCCAACCTGGATCATATTTTTACAGAATCATATGAACACCATATCCGAGACATGAAATAGAGACGAAATAATAAAAGTGTAAAACCTTTTCTGAAATTCTCCTATTCGTTGTTCTCCCTTTGTTTCTCCTTCGAAATCCTCCTCTCAGTTTCGCGAATCCCTTATTTTTCTATAGTTTCACCCTCTATTTCAATCTTGGTCTCTTTCAATCTCTCATCCCCTTGCTTCCTCTCTTTTCGATTGACTCTTATAGCCAACAAACCTCATGCCTCTTGTTGCTAGGCTTCTCGCAATAGCATGGGGGAATGGTTTTTCAGAGAGTGGGTAAGGCGCTCGAGTGGGATTTCTACGGAGCATGGAAGCAGATCATTGCTTGATAGAAGAGGGGTGAGTGACGGGTTATGCAAGGGTTGCATAGCAGCCGAAAAAGGCATGGCAGACGAGATGATGAGCAGAAGAGAGGTGACAAGATGGTGAACAGTGGGGATGAGGGGTGAAGCGTGATACAAAGGATGATGAGGGGTGAAGTGTGTTGCAGAGGCTCACAAGTGAGGGAGATAATTTGGGGATTTAGAGATTGTGGGGGGGTCCGTTGGGTAACTGGGTTAGGTTGTGGATAGACCGATTTGGTTGGCTAAATAGGCTGGACCGATATGGGCTGATGGGCTTCTAAATGGGTGTTGGGCTTTAGGAGATAGAAATTGGGCTTGAAGGGGGGTTATATGTAGTTGGGTCTGATTGAGTGTAATGGGTTGAATTACATTTTTCTTTTTTTTAGCTTTTACATAAAATTGATAAATAATAGCACTTAAAAAAATAAATAAAAAATAAAACAATGAAGATAAATAAATAAGCTAATAAAATAAAGTAAAAAAAAAAGTGGAATAGTGGAACAAAAATAGGTGTTTACAGACTTAGAAATTTAAAGCTTTTCTCATTAAGCTTTATAACAGCTGTAATAAAACAAACTTAAACGTCTTAAAAGACTTAGAAACAAAGATGGGTCGAACTAAATAAAGGCTTAAAAGAACCTAATTGTACACAACTATAAAACATGAGTCAAATTTTAGGTGATTCCTATTCTAATCTAGGAGTATCCATTCTTGTGAAATAGGTGTTTATTTTAATTTTTTATAATTTTTTTAAGAAATAAGTTAAAGGAATTTAAAAAAATATAAAAAGTAAAAAGAAATTTAAAAAAATTTCATAATACAATAAATAAAAAATAATTCAAAAAGTAAAATAGGAAAACAAAAAAAAGTAAAAAAATCTTTTATTTTTTATTTTTTCATATTCTTTTAACTTATTTCTTAAAATAAAAATAAAAATAAAAATAAAACAAATAAAATTTAAAAATTATAAAACCTACTCATGAGTATCTCTACTCATGACTAGGTCAGAAAACCCCCAAATTTTATGAGCTTAAAACTTCTAAACAGAATAAGCTTATGGGATGCACACGTTCAGAAAGCAAACAAGCAAACATTCAACAACTAGCCACTTGCACCCCTCAAAAGCACTTAGAATTAGGAAAAGCTAAAGCCCTTAATCACTCTCAATCAGTTTTAATGTGGCACATAAATGGTTTTAAATGGCCTAAAATCAAGGAATGTCCATTCGAGCCAAGGATTAGCTAAAATTTACTAAGCATTAAATTAATCTTAAATAGCCCCAATAAAGTCAAAAACATTGAAGAATACCTGGGTTAATTGATTGTAAACAATTAGAAAAATTAGCTACTAATTAGGAATTATTTAGTTGACACATGACCTATATGGATATTCTCCACTTGCTCCCTACTTCCATTTGAAACTTCACTTTTCTTTCTAAGGGAGGAGAATGAAGATCACCAAGGCCACCTCCAAGCCACTCATAGGTACAACATTATGATATTCCTAAATTTTTGAAGGTTGAAAATTGAAATGACCTTGTAGGCTTTCACCTCTTCTTCTTCTTCTTCTTCTTCTTTTTTTTCTTTTCTTTAAAGCATAAAATCCATTATTTCATGCCATTTTTCCCTACCACCCATTCCATTGCAAAATTTGCATACCCAAAAGGGTGATAGCAACATTGAAGAAAAATATGAAATCGGTAAAGTTCTCATTCTTTTATGTTTATAATTTCTGAAAAAAAATATCTCAAGTTATTTCGCATTCTTAAATAAGATTATAGGAAAAACACTTATTTTGAAAAGCATACATGAAAATGAAATTCACATAATGTATAATAATGTCATGAATATATTTGTCACCCAACTTGCCATTTTGGGTGGGTTGGGTTACAGGTTTTTAGTCCGCCACTCACCTACCTCGCCTCGCCCTGGCAACCTGGCGAGTCGGGGAGGGCCAACTCCTCTCTTTTTTGTTTTGTTTTAACTTACATATTAGTTTTATATGTTTTTTCTTAAACCAAAACCAATCCATTTTCTTTCTAATAATTTAATATATTCTCTTCCTACCAATATAATATAATTATATTATGTAATGATTTGTCTTTATAAATATATTATTACAAATAAATACTTATAAAATTTTTTAATATTGAATTCAATAAATATGATATAATTTATATAAATATAGAAGGTGAAGAGTTGGTAGCAATGAATCTAGGAAACAAAAAAGTTTTAAGGAATTTAATTTGAGGTAAGACATAAAGATAGTAGTGTTGAAATTAATTAGTGTAGATTAAGACTCCAATAATTTCAAAAGTCTTAATCAAAAATCACCTCTTAAGCTAGCTCCACTAGTTTTGCATTAAAGGTTCATTATAAGAGAATATAAATTAACAACAATGTTATATATATTTCACTAAATTCATTAGTTTTTGTTTGAATGTAGTAGAATGAATTTAAAGGTATAATTTATGTATCAACTTAGAAAATATGACAAACCAGAAAGTATATTAGAACTTTACTCATGCATACAAACAAATACACTAAAATATATTTGTAAGGTTTCACATTGATTATTCTATTTTAAAACTTGGCTTGATTTTACCTTAATTTGAGCCAACAATTATTGATCATAAAACATATATTTTACTAAAATCTAATAGAGCATTGAAAACTTTTTACTTTCATTTAGATACATAATCAAAGACTAATTAATCTTTATTAATCAAAGATATTAAATAGTTTCAAAGTCATATATAATAATATAAATGAGAGTTTTAGTTTTTTTTTTGAAATTTTTTTGTGTATTTTAGTATTTATTTTAATAATTAATTAATTAAAATAAAAAATAGAAAACTAATGTTAAAATCTCAAAATATATTTATGAGAATTTATATATGTTAAAAAAAAATTTAATGGATTGACAACCAACCTAAGGGCAAAATGGGTTGACACCTTGCCAATCCACCTTGCCTGGCCTAAAGGCCAATCGGGACGGGCTGACTTGCCCTAATAGCCTTAGCCATGCATGCACCTTGCTATGCAACTAAATCCTCAACTCAAATAGTTTCTTATTTTCAATCTTTCTACACATGTGCCTAAATCATATTCTTTTACTCCACCCACATCAAAGTCATCGTGATGCAACTTAAGACACAGACTACTCAAATTTTTCTTCCTATTATGAAGCTTGTTTTAGTAACAATAAGAATTTTAATCATGCACATTCTTATCCTTTTCTTTTGCAAAGATTTCCTTTTCAAAAAATTATTAGCACATCATACATGTTGTGAACATATTTGGTTCGAATTCCACATTTTATCTTAATTTTAAAATAAAATATGGTGACAATTAATTCAAAATTTAAGATAACTTTTTAAATTAATATTTTTTGTTTTGTTTAGAGTCTGAGTTTGATATCAACTAAGTAAAAAAATCATCCTTTCAAATGAACCCATATAGTGTAGATGCTTTTAATTTACGTGAAAAACTTTAGTAGTTTGATATCTGAAAAAGAATTTTAGTTTCAATTCAAACATAATACATGTTAATGGTTTAAACTAGAGTAATGTTATTTGTTTATAACTTTTTGTCCACCTTTCTTACATTTTTAATTTTAATTATTGATATATTATATTATTATCTATCATCTATCATTATTATTATTATTTTATAATATATTAATAATTAAAAGTATAAATATAAAAAAATAGTGTACAAATAACATTACTCTTAAACTAACACACTCAACCAATAAATCATTCAAAATTTCCCACAAATGGAACAAGAAAATTTTATCTGAGAATACAAAGGATCACCTACCTAACGCATCTGAAATTTCTTAGAACCCAAAAAGCAAAATACTCTTTCCCCTTTAACCCATTTCTCCCAAACTCTCACCCCTACGTAGGTATGTCACCCATAAAGAGGCTATCACCCCGCAGCTCCACCACGTTGTTCTCATTGTCATTATCGCCTGTTGGAGCTTCAATCACCATCTCCCACGAGCTGCAGCAGTCCACAATGCTGTCCTGGCACCAAACCCAAGTAATCCTATCCCTTGTTTCTCCTTCGTTTGATTTTCAAATATAGGGATTGTCCTTTTACATTTTGGGTTTAATTCATGATGGGTTTTCAGAAGTCTATGTTCTTGAATTCATGGAAAGATGATTTAAGAGCATCTTTGTCCTTCCAATGAAGCATTAGGGCTTTTTAAAATTCCTGATTTGGGGATTCCAAGCATGTTTTAGGATGTTTTATTTATAGATCACTGTGTTGCTGTTTGTGGTGAGGGATTAAGGTTTCTTGTGATATATAATTCCAGTAGATTTGAGCTTCCTTGAAATTGAAGTTTATGGTGCTTTGGAGGAGGTGTTTCTCTTATACGAAGCATACCTCTAGCCATTGTTCTCAATCACACAACCAAGTCTCTCAGTCACTCTCTGATTCTTTCTAATTTAGAAGTATTTTGTGAGGATGGTGTCTTCTAGTAATTGTATTTGAAAAAGCCATAGAAAAATAATGGAGCATCATAGTCTATTTTATAGACAAGACCAGGGACCCATTATTGTGGAGATTACTATTGCCAGATTCCATCTATCATAAAAAACTGACAATAATCCATTAGTAGCACAATTATAGATAGAATATGATAGTGGGTGGTTACCAAAATCCTATTCATACTTTATTATCTAATAAATTAACTTAATGAAGATAATTACTAACTAAAGGAGATAATTACTCATGTGGGTCACACTTTATAGTTAGACATGTCTAACATTCTCCCACTTGGCCCACAAGTATTATCAGATAATCTTTTGTGACAGTTAAACGAGCATGGCCAATTTTCTTTATTGTGACATCTAAAACTGTGTTGGGAATATGTTTCCTTAGAAAGCAAGTTGTATTCCCCAAATTGATGTAAATACATTTTAATATTAATAAAAAAAGAGTTCATTCTTGTAAGCTTTATTTTTTAGCTATTAAGGTTGCTAGATTCTAATAAATCAAGACATATTTGTATAAGAGTTATGCAAAAAGAGATAAGTATCTTTGGATGAATCTAAAACAATATTGACAGTCATTGAATAGAGCCGGTCACTTTGTTCATTTAAGACTATAGTATCCATAAAAAGAATGAGATTCTTTTCTAAGGGAATAGCGAATCTCAAATCATTAAAGTAGTAAACTTCAGGTAATGACACTATTAAATGAATTGGAATCAAGTGATATATCAAGTTCAAGTTAATATTATTGTTTTCAACTTGAATTCACCCGCATTGCATTCGTTAATGGCAGAATTGAAACCCTGATGGATTATGGACTTATGTCCATGACCATTGTGATATTTGATATACTCTGGGCACAACCATTGTATGACATTGGTCAAAATTCTCTATGGTGGGATAATAGTGGAAGTGAACATTTGGGAACATAAATCCAAGAAATGGAGTTCGTTGCATTACATAACTTCTAGTGATTTCAAGAAGACAAGTGACATATCTGGGCCCAGTAAAATGATGAATTAGCTGCTCATCATTTTGAGATAATTTTAAAAAAGTTATAAAAGATTATGAAATCTGAGACCAGGGGATAAAATCTGCATAAGGGTTTAAACTCTAATTTTACCTTGTATCAACTAATGATTACGAGGGTTCACAAATACTAAGTTTGCAAATTGGACAAATCAATGTTCAACATTAACTTCTCGTAATTTTAGGAATTATCAAGAGTGCAATTATGAGTGCAATCACTTCATGATTAATAAAATTGGATTATCTTAATGAATTAAAATAATCTCAAATTTATTAGAACTTGAGATTCCTATGTCCAAACGGATTCCCCACCTAACTTTGGAGAATTCATCCAAACTGAGTTAGAATAAATTCAAGATGAAGTTAATTCATAACATTTAAGCTAATGTCTTTATTAAAACAAGAGTTTTCTTAATTTAGACAAAGAATTATTTTAGGATAAATGTTGTCTTAAACATTTTTGAAAATGTGAGAAACATTTTTGTTACTGAAGAGATAAAAATAATTCTTACATTAGTTATCTATATTAAACAAGTGTTATTTTAATTAAACAATATAATTTTAAGACATTAAGACAAGTGTTATCTCAATTTAGACAACATTTATCTTAGGAATTATTTTTGGTTTAACTACTTTAAATTAATATTTGACTTGTGCTAATATTTAATTTGAAGAAGTTGATTAAAATAAAATTAAATCACTATCTAATTAGGAATTTTGGCTATAACATTTTATTAGGAGAAAATTAATTTAATTATTTATCCTAATGTTGTAAAGTTTGAATTGTTCAAACTTGTGAAACAATCTCCTCCCCATGTGATGGAGAAGTGTACGACCAAAGGAGGATAATTGATCTTTGACATAATCAACTATATTCTCTCTTAATTATCCTAATTATCTAAGTGATTAAAGGTTGAAAATTTAAATTTTTAATTTCTTAGGTAACCTAAATTCACTAGGAAACTAAGTCAAAGGAATTTAATTAAGTAAAATTTATTTATTTAAATTTTTAATTCAAGCATAACCAATTATAAAGCAACAAGTGTTTTATTTTATTGTTAACTAAAATATGTTATCATCAAAATTAATAATATGATTATTAATTGATAAATCATTAGATAATTTGATTATCTAATATTCCCCATTAGTAGGCATGTGAACCCCCAATAGTTAGGGATTGCGTTTTTGAATTACACTCAAATTGTCTCACATGACCTAGGGTTAGCATACTATATATATGAGAAAAAGTGAATTCTTTGGTGTGCTACTATAGAGTTCTTCATGCTATTCTAAGAGGAATAAAAGGGAAGTTTTTCTAATTTACTTTGAGAGTTATCAATTATTTTCTTTTATCTTTTGTTCATTCCAATCATTAAGCCTATTCACCATAGGTTCCATAGATTGGTGCTCTTCAAAGACTAGACGGTCAGTATAATTGGTTGGGAAGTATATTACAAGATCAAAGTGACTACAAAAGGTATGCAAAATTCTTATCTATTTTATTTCTCTTTTTAACCGTGAGTTATTTGCCTAAGTGTTTTGTTTCCACATGCTTGCAAGCTTGAATGTTTTTAAAATTTTTAAACCCATGCTTGTACTGTAAACACTTAGGATAAATAATTAGATCCAACAATTGGTATCAAAGTCTATAGTTCATAGCTATATGTGTGTATGATGTATTGTTGGCACCTATAAATCATTTATAATGTATGATTGTATGTATGATGTCTTTGATATGTTGTTTTTGGGTTAAATTGAATTTCTGGCCATGTTAATGCACTAGAGGAATTTTCTTGTATTTTTGGGATGTAACAAGAAGGTAATCCCATATGGCCATGTTTCCTTCTTGGTTCACTTTTGTTAATTTTTAAATTATAAGATTATATTGTAAATGGCAAGAAGACACCAATTGTAACATCGAGGCCATGGCAAGCCCAAGAAAGGTGTGAGGACCTCTCGGCCAATGCATGGTAAGTTGGTGGAGACATCCCAAAAAGTCCAAGAGTTGAAGCAATCGCACGGAATGAAGAAAATAAATATAATATTTTAGGATTTTATTTTCTTTTTTAGGATGGGCATTAATATATTTTTGACATTATATTTAACTTAATATTATGTAATATTATATGATATAACATGTCATGTAGACTAGTAGGTGCCAATCAACATTACATGCTCATGCATACATTATGTTTTATATTTTAAAAGAGCTTTAAAATATTAAAACATAAGAAAGATGAATAATTAGCAAGATGGCTAATTAGGATTTAATTTTTCAACTAAATAAATTAGTTAGAAATTAATTAGGTCCATAATTGATAAATTAGTTAAAAGTAATTGATTTCCAGCTAAAGAGTTTAGTTAGAATTAACGTACCTAGTAACTAATTAGTCGATTAAATTATCTAAGTTTATTTTCAAAATAAGAGTTAGTGTGAAAATAATTTGGAAATGCATAAGCAATTAAATAATATTATAATATAATTAGTAAAAGTTACTAATACAAATCCTATATAAAAGGTTTAGAAAGGAAAACAAGTTCATAAGGGATTTAAGTTTTTTAAAGAAATGCATGTTAAAATACTTGGTAAATCGACTTAGAGTAATTAATTAATTAATTAAAATATTGAGTGAAAGAGGACACTAATAATCCTAAAACCCACGGCCTTTAACCGTTAGTTCATTGTCATGGAGTTTATGTCACTTCCTACATGAGGGCATATACTTAGACCATGACTGGAATGAATTTCCTAAGTGATAAGTCCACATTGGTGGAGCATTAAGTGTGACTTCCCATAGAAGCATAATTAGTGGTACATCTAGGTGTGATGAAATGGTTAATACACTTAGCATTAACCAATCAATATACTGCCTATAGTAGCTCTGTTGATAGATTAATTGGTCAAATAAAGACACTCATAAACTATGCTAAGTATGAAGATACCGGGTAGCAAAGTTGAGTGGGAGGGTCTTAGTTTTTCTTGTAATAAGTATTCATGGCTCATAGTCAATTGCTTATTGTGAAAAGTGAATGACCATCAAACATGAATTAATATGCTCATGCATACATGCATCATGTTTTAAAAGTCCATTCTATAGCTACTAGCTTACCAATATTAAATATATTTATTACAGACTATCCCTTAATCATGAACCCACTGTCTATTCTCCTTAACAAATGCACCCCAACGATGAGAATTATGTGGAGTGAAAGAGAAACCTCAACATCATTTTAAATTATGACAAGATAACATGGGTCCTTTCTGAGCAAGCACCCCTTGATTTGACTCCTGACTCACAAGCAAGTGAAATCGAGTATCATAAGAGGTGGCATTATGCCAAAGCTCTGGCTAAGTGCTACATATTAGCCTCAATGACTAGTGTGTTGCAGCAACAGCATGATGGCATAGAATATGCCGCTGACATAATGTACCATCTACATGAGATGTTTGGTATAAAGACTCGGTTTGCTAAGGTGAGAGCAGTCAATGCTTTCAAGGAACTTAAGCAGAAACCAAGGGACTAGTGAGAGTTTCATGCTTAAGGTAATCTCATGTCTTAATAAGACTAAGCTACACGAGCTGAGATTGATCTAGACAGTCAGGTGTCCATGATCATTCACAGTCTAAACTACCAGTTTTCACAATTCAAGTTAGACTATGAATTGTATAGCAAGGACTATACCCTTAGTGGGTTGATGAATGACTTGCAAGTTATGGAGGAGGTTCTTGATATTAAGAAGAACCTAGAGGCAAATGTGGTGGCTGTGGAGCTCAAGAAGGTAAAGGGGCCTGGCAATAAGAAGAAAAATGCCAAGTGATCGACTGGGCCGAAGAAGAAGCAGATGAAAAAGAAAGTTCAGAAGGATAGAACTAAGAGAAAGTGTTTCCATTGTGGTGCTAAAGGATATTGATGTTGACTTTGAGAATTCCCCAATTAAGTTTTGATGATAAAACCAAAAATACCAAAGGCAAAGAAAAGAAAAGTGAAATTAATTTATTCTGGTTGCATTCTTGCCTAGGTAGAAGAGAGAGACACTAGATTGGAGACAAAAATATTTAAAGCACAAATACCCATGAGACCACCAAATAAAGACAAAAGGCATAAAGACAATCTCAAAGTGTTTTCTAGCTGGAAGGCAATATACAAGTGAAGAGACCAAGCATGTGACTAGCTATAATGCGGTAATCAAAAGAAGATTTCGGACATCACCTTGCTGGAAGAGTATCAGTCAAAGCATTTAATATGCTACCAAAATGGGAAGACTCATAAAGAGAAACAAATATGGAGCACACAGTCAAAAGCAACAAAGAGGAAAACTCTTGAAGGGAAGAGACCTCGAGAAAGTCTAAAGGTTTTACAAAATGAATTATAGAGTCTAAACAAGGAAATCATTCTACAAATGATCTTGACTGGAAGCAAGGAGATAAATATTCAATATCAAAATCTGTCAAATAAAGAAAGTCAAGGCCAAGAGAAACTCAAAAAGGAAGCTACAAAAAAATATGAAAAATTGAGTTTCAAATGCTACGTTGATGAAGGAGAAAAAGAAGAAAAAAGTGGAGCACTAAGAGTTATAAAAAAGCATCAAAAGGAAAGTTTTAGAAGAATGATTCTTGGCTAGATTTGAAGGAGAACGCAAGTCTACAAGGGAAAATTCAATAAAGGAAATTGTTAAAGATTTGGAAGAAGAAAATGAAAAGGAAAGTTATTACCAAATAAAATCTTTTTGATGGAAGATTGAAAAAGGAAGGAAGACTAACATGGAAGCTGGCAAGATAAAGGTCAAATCTTCTCCTTCCTAAATATGATTCTGGAG
>JASKGM010006175.1:0-11379 GCA_034509205.1 Ceratonia siliqua
TCATCGTTAGGGCAAAGATGAAGCCGATCAATAAAAAAAGATGAACTTTTGGCCCAGAAAGATAGGCTGCTACACAGGAAGAAGTCCAACACTCCTTGATACCTACTTCATCAGAGAGATCACCTACACAACCTGGCTATCGAATGTGATCTTAGTCAAAAGTCTAGCGAAATGTTACTTATATGCATATATTTCACCATTCTAAACAAGGCCTTCCTAAAAATCCATACCTCTTCTAGAGCATTGACAAACTCGTGGATGGAGCCTCAAGATATATGTTGCTTAGTTTTATGGACACATACTTCGTATATAACAAAATTTGGATGCATCCCGACGATGAGGAAAAAATAGCCTTCATCACGGAGAAATCCACTTATTGCTACAAAGTTATGCCTTACGACCTGAAAAATGCTAGAGCAACGTACCAATTACTAATAAACAAGGTATTCAAGAACTAAATAGGTCAAAACGTAAAAGTTTACGTAGATGATATAATCGTTAAATCATAAAAAGAGGAAAACCACCTTACTGACCTTTAACCCTACTAAGTGTGCATTTGCGGTGGGGGCAAGAAAGTTCCTCAAATTCTTGTTAGTACATCGAGGAATAAATGCTAATTCGGACAAGTGTGAGGTAATCATGAAAATGGAACCCATGAGATTGGTAAGGGAAGTTCAGAGACTGACCGCAAGAATATTGCATTATCATGGTTCATGTCAACTTCGGCTGATCGAGCTTTAACTTTTTTCAAAACAAAAAATTAAAAACTTCAAATGGACCCTAAAATGCCAAGAAGCTTTTGACCAACTTAAAAAATACCTCACCTCACCGCCTATCATGTCTATAAATAAGCCAGGAGAAGCCTTCTACATTTTCCTTGTAGCCAGCGAACATGCTTTAAGCTTGACCCTTATCCGAAAAGAAGGAAAATTCCAACTCTCGATTTATTACACCAGGCATGCTTTCTAAGGACGAGCTCCAATATCATAAAATTGAAAAGTTATATTATACCTTACTTTTATTAGCCCAAAGGTTCCGCCCATACTTCCAGAACCACCAAATAACTATTTGAACTAACCAACCAATGAGACAGGTCTTTCAAAATCCAGATCTCGCTGGTCACATACTTTGATGGGTGGTAGAACTCTTTGTACATTCTATCTTCAACGAGCCTTATGGACCAATCAAAGGCCAAGCCTTAGCCAACTTTATGGCAGAACTCCCTAAAACCCCTCAAGAACTCGAAGAACAACTAAACTAGACGCTGGCAGTGGATGAGTCATCTAACTTTAAAGGCAGATGGGCAAGAACAATCTTGGAAGGATGAGAGGGGATAATAGTCAAGTAATCACTTTGATTCGAGTTCTTGACCTTTAACAACCAAGTTGAGTATGAGGCAATCATTGCAGGACTCAAGCTCATCTTAGAACTTGGAGCGAAGAAACTAAAGGTGCTAAGCGACTTTCAGTTAGCAACCAACCAAGTAAAAGAAGAATATTAGGTAAAAGACCCACAAATGGCCAAGTATCTAGACTGGGTAAAAAACTTTACTACTAACTTAAAACAATTTCAAATCCAACACATCCCAAAAAGTGAGAACTTTAGAGCTGACATCCTTTCTAAGCTTGTCGGCAGCAAAAATCCCAAACATAACAACAATAATCCAAGAAACGCTCTTAAACCATAGCATCGAACTAGCAAGCTCAAACAACATAAAAAATGAACCTCCAACTTAGATCACCCTAATCTCAAACTACCTTAAAAGTTAAAACCTCTCATCAAATAAAGCCACTTCCTGGGAGTTATAAAAAGGGCAGTTACAAAGGACAGCTAATGCCTACTACCTGGTCGAAGTAGTACTATACAAGCGTGAGTATTACACCCCCTCTTAAAATACCTCCCCTTGAACTAGTCAATATACGCTTTCCAAGAAGTACATGAAGGCATCTTCGGGAATTATATTAGTACCTAATCACTTCAACAAAATTCTTTGAGTCATATACTGTTAGTTGACTCTTCAGGCTAATGCCACCAACCTTGTATGAAAATGCGACAAATGTCAAAGATTTACCCATCACCACCTCGCACCTCCAGCTGACCTCTATAGCACGATCGAATCTTGACCATTATGTAGATGGGAATTAGACTTTCTCAAACTTCTCCCAAAGGCTAACGGATAAATAAGATTATTAATAGTTACAATTGATTATTTTTCCAATTGGATATAGGTTGAACTTTTGGCTAGCATAACTGCAAAACACGCTAAGAGATTTGTTCAAACTTTCATTGTTTACAGGTTTAGCATCCTTCACACAATCATAATAGACAATGGAACCAAGTTCGTAGACATCAGGTTTAAGAAATTTTTCGCCATCCTCTACATCAACCTGAGCTTCACCTCAGTAACAGTATCCTCAGGCTAACAAGCAAGTAGAAGTGGCAAAAAAAATAATCCTATAAGGCCTAAAGAAGGTACTGGTACATACTAAGGGCAGACAGACCAAGGTGCTCCCATGGGTATTATAGCCGTACAGGATAACCCCTCAGACCTCCACTGGAAAGTCACCACACAAGCCAACCTATGGTATAGAAGCAATGATCTTAGTAGAGGTTGATGAACTGAGCTGGAAGAGACAACACCACTAAGATGAACAAAACTAAGAGAAAATGTAAGTAAGCTTTGACCATCTAGAGGAAGAAAGAAGGAAAGCCCGACTAAGAATGATGGCATACAAGCAGAGAATAGATAAGTATTATAATGCTCGAATCCAACTTAGAAAGTTCAACAAGGGTTACCTCATCTTGAGAAGAGTAGACATCACCCAAAAACATTTGAACGAAGGACAGCTTGCGCCAAATTAGGAAGGCCCCTATCACATTCAAGAACTACTAGGATAGGAGCATATAAGCTTGTAATCTTGGAAAAGAACCTGATCTCCAGAACTTGGAATTTAACAAAGTTGATATTTTATGAAATTGATTGTAACAAGTCTTCTTTATAGTCCACCAAGGTGGCCAATGTTGACCTCATTAAAAAAGTCAAAGCCCTCAAGGACAAAAGTCCAACAAGGCAGCCAATGCCGACCTCATTAAAATGGCTAAATCCCTCAAACACAAAAGTTTACTAAGGCAGCTAATGTCAACCTAAACAAAAGGCCAAAGCCCTCCATAACAAAAGCCCTCCAAGGCGGCTAATGTTGACCTCAACAGAGCACTAAACCCTAAAAAATGAAGTTCTCCAAGGTAGCCAATGCCCAAAAAAAATGATAAGTGTACTTTGGCCATATATGGGTTAAAAAATGATCTAAGATACTTAGCGTTGAAATTTAATAAAGCCAATTGTCTCTGCTCATGGGTTGAGAACAACCTAACCTACCACCGATTCAAATCAGAACCAAATCCAACCATGCAACAAATATATAAAAAAATAAGCAGAGAATAAACAAATAACAACAAAAGCCGACCTTGATCACTTAATAAAGTATAACACGAGTCATCACAGAAAGTAAGAACAAAATAATAAACCCAAAACTACTTAACAAAATTGCAAAATAAGAGTCATTACAAAATAACCCATCATGGGCAACGACAACATTACAAAACTATCATGATCTATATACTTCAAAACCTAACTACAGACTATCCAGTCGTTGTAAAGGAAGAGTTTGCACCCCCTCCCAAGTCCTTAACTTGCAAATCCTGATCAATGTCATCATCCTCATTGTTTTCGAGGGAATCCACCAGAACAAAATCCCTAACTTGCTTAAAATAATGAAGGTCCCTGTAAACACTGAATTTTGTCTAGGAACAATATATATATAAAATAAGAGAAGAGGGAAATTTTTAAAAAAATTAAATTAAAATTAATTAAAATAAACAAACAAAAACAACAAACCAAAAAAAATAAAGCAAAATGAAGTAAAAACAAAAAAGCCCAAAACCCATTTGTTTGGCAGCCCAATTGGTTCAAAAAACACCCAATCCCAAACCAGACTCAGCCCAAAACTCTTTCAGCCCAACGGGTGATCCAACCCGAGACCCATAACCCGTAATTGCCTAACCTTGATACCCAGTTAATTTCCCCAACCTTAGCCGCGTCTCCTTTTTCCCTTTTTTGGTATCCTTTCATCCTCTGCTTCCCTTGCGTCCTTCACCTGCTTTCCCCCTTTCTTTTTACTTCACCTTTGTATGAGCATCAACAGGGGGCCACTTTTGGTCCCCTCTTCTCCTCTGCATCGCTATCTCTCAGCCTGAGCCCCTTCTTTCCCATGTACAATTCGTCATTTTCTTTGCCCCTAATCTCCACTTCTCCCTGCCATTGCCATCTCACAGCACCTAACCCTCACTTTCGCTGCTCCAGCATGCATCAACAGAGGCTATGTATAACAACCCTCTGCTCACGGGATTCTTGTGAGGAGCAAGGGATTTGGTCCCATACTCGGTCTATAATATAAAAGGAAAAATGAGGGGTTTTTTTGGGCGAAAATTTGAAAGAGGGAGATGGAGAAAGAGGCACTGAGAGTTAAGGAAATAAAAACGGAGGAGGATGAAAACATAGGAAATCGAGAATCAAAGGGTAACCTTTGACAGTGAAAGCAATTAGAATTTGAGAAAGCAGAAAATCACCAAGAAAAAGGATGATCTTTGAAGCTGAAGCTAAGAATCTAAAGCCAAGAATCAAAGAGGATAAAAAAAGGACCTGCGAAGGAGAGATCAAGAAGCAAGAAATCAGAGGTAGTAAAATTCCTTTTCCAATCGCTAGTACATAGTTAATGGGGTAGATTATAGTATACTCGGGTCTGTAAAATTGGTTTTCATTTTGAGAATTTACTGCTGGCTACCTTCGTTTAGCTAACTGATTTTAGCAATTTTGTTTCATTCTGCTATTGATTCCCAACTGCTCATGGTTTCTAACGTTTTAATGGGTTCATTTGAATGTAATTTTGAAATTTTAGTTGCTTTTAGGCCGTGTGTATCATGGTTATTTGAGACCTCTACATGCGCCCTTTAAGCATTGAGGGATTACACCCTCATGCAGCCCTTTAAGCATTGAGGGATTACACCCTGAGAGGGTGCCTGAATGGGTTGGGTATTGTGTGATGTAGATTTGGTGATTGTCATGGTTGTCTCAAAATTTTCAGATGTATCTGAAATGCCAGCCCTGGCTTGTCACCTTGTCCTGCTAAATTAATCTCAGGGGTATTGACATACCAGTTTTGGTATTAACCTGAACTATTGATTCATGGACTTACTGTTTTATAGATAGATCCTTCCTTGTGATACCTGTATGTTGATTTTGGGGTTGGGATAGAGTTGGCCAATCAGAAGTAGATATCTACTGGACGTCCTTCACTCTTAAGCTCAAAATTTTGGTTGTTGCCATCACCTTTTTGTTTATATTCATTGTAAATTGTTTGAGTATTTAGATAATAAGATAAATTGGTGTTACGTAATAGGTTTACCTGGGTCTACATTTTATCATTAGTAGGATATGTAAATTCCTCCAACATTCCATGAATATGTTTGTTCCTTCTGGCATGTTAATTTAAACTTGTCTCATATAGGTTTCCTTTTGTTCCTAACACTTTATTTTGGTCTTGAATTCTAGTGGTTTGTTCTGCTTGTTGGGACTTATCTAAAGTTAACTAATTCTTATTGATTTATTGATTTATTTAGTTTTATTATTTATTTTAATTCTTTTTTACTATTGTTTATTTATTTAATTTTTTATTTTTTTATCAGAAGGGGAAATTAGTTTGCCCTCTAGGAGTTAAGCAAAATTTAATGCACATTTTGTTCTTCTTAGACTCCAAAGGTCCAAGTTGAATAAGAAGGCCTAGGTTCATGGGTTCCAAAGGCTCAAAATGTTATGAAAAATGAAAATTTTACAATGAGGATTCAAGGGCCTAATTAGTTCAATAAAAGGGGTCCAAGGCCCAATTATCTCCTAAATGGCTCCAAGGGCTCGTTTAACCAGAAAAGGCCCATCAACAAATTCCAGAGTTTTAAAATGGGTTTCAACAGCCCATTAGGATTTAAAAGGAAAAATGGGGTTTCAAGGGATTTTACTAAGTTTATTTTGAAAGTAAGATTCCAAAAGACCCAATTAAACACTTTAAGTGGGGATTCAATACTTTTCAAAATTTAAGTTTTATCCCCAATATTTTTGAATTTTCAAAATTGCCCCAATACTTTCAAATTTTGAGTTTTGACCCCAATACTTTCAAAATTCAAATTTTGATCCCAATATTTTCAAAAATCCAAAATTAAGCCTAGTACTTTCAGGAAAAACCAAATTTGGCCCCAATACTTTCAAAAATGCTATTTTGTTCCCAAAACTTTATTCCAAAGCTCTTAAAAGGTTTTGATTTCAATACTGGGATTCCTTAAATTCATCTCAAAACATTATGTGGGGAAATACTCTCCCATTTTGTTTAAGTTTTATGTGGAAATTCACTTCCCATATTGTCTTCACTCCTTTGAACATTATGTGGGGAAATATTCTCCCATTCTGTTTAAGATTTATGTGGAAATTTATTTTCCATAATGTCTTTATTCTCTCAAACCTTATGTAAAGAATTAATCTCTCATTTTGACAGACTCTATGTGGAAACCTAATTTTCCATATTGTCTTAATCCTATCCTTAGGCAAATTTTAATCAAATTAATCCGAACTACGTGGACTTTGATCCCTTAAGGGTACATAGGCACTTACACAGTAAGACAGGTCCAGTTTTCACACTTTTTTATTTTTTTTTAAATCACAATAAAAAAGGGTAATTCAAATAATAATAATTTTAAACACAAACAATTTAGGGTAACCATTCTTAGGGATGGATGCTGTGGAGTACCTAACACCTTCCCCACATGCAATCAGACTGCCAAACCCATTCCAAGGGCCAATATTTGGTTTTTAAAAGGATCCTAATTATCCTTCTAATTAATTGGTGGTGACTCCATTTTTTTATCTCTGTTTGTATTTTTTCCATTATGTCGTCTTAAGGTCACGATGGTGCATTTTTTTTGGCTGTCACGTTGTGACAGTCCCTATCCTGAAGCGCTGGATATATTAG
This sequence comes from Ceratonia siliqua, assembly GCA_034509205.1. Taxonomy (NCBI): domain Eukaryota; kingdom Viridiplantae; phylum Streptophyta; class Magnoliopsida; order Fabales; family Fabaceae; genus Ceratonia; species Ceratonia siliqua. Next base: position 7,074 of record JASKGM010006175.1, read on the forward strand.
CTGAGCTTGATCGTGACAATTGTCAAAACCCTCCATAAAACCCTTGTTATAATTACTGGTCATCTTCGCCTTAGCCCGAGCTTGCAACCTATTCCTAGAGGCATGAGCTTGTTCCTTGCGAGGATGGATCCTCGCAACTAGTGGCGGACCTAGAAATTTTAATTATTGAGGGCAAAAAAAAAATTTTATGGCAAAAAAACATAAGATCTCTAATTGTATCTAATGTTTCACACACAAAATACATAATCTCATGGTCAAAAAACACAAGATACCTCATATTTTTCAAATTATAATTGTTCTCTATGTGTTTTTTATTTTGAATGTATACTTTTAATTTTCAACATGATAAAAAATATCTCTCTATATATGTGACCAAACAATTATTCAATCATTCATCTCCCATACGATTACGCATTCTATTCTTCACAAAATTCATTATAGAGAAACATATTTCAATTATTATAGTTGCCACAGACAAAATCAAAGCTAGCTTTATAAGTAAATATATCATTAGATACACAATATATTTTTTAGTTTTCACCAGCATTTTAGAAATATCACTAATCTCATTTAATTTTGAAAATATATCATGAATATCTATGATATAGGTTTCAAGTTGATTATTAAGCTCCATAAGCTCCATAGAAGAAAATTTTGATGGATAAAACTTAGCTAAACAAATCAAGGGTAAATAAAATTTATAAACAAAAATTAAACAAAGTAATAAAAATAAAAATAAATAAGGAAATTAAACACAAGTTAGCATAAAACTAAAGATAAGAATAGTATAAAAATTAAGCACATCAAGTAACTTCTAAATTCTATATAAAAAGAATTAGTGGGATACAACTGATTAAAGGAATGGTAAAGATTTGGCCCATGTAGGGCCAATTTCTAATTTTTGTGGGGGTAAAAAAATGTTTATCTATATGTTAAAAAAAATTAACCTTGTGGGGGCAATTGCCTCGATAGCTTCTGCTCATAACTAACAAATCTTGCTCCTAATCTAATGTATCTTAAGCACCATAACCCCCGGCTAGATCATAATTTAGCCCCTTAACCTCAGCTTCCAACTCACATGAGCCTTCGTCTCTCTATTGTTGGATCTAGTGATTACCCCCAGGTGTTTACGGTACAAGCATAGATTTAAAAATTTTTTTTAAACATTACAGACTTGTAAAACTAGTGGAAGCAAAACACCAAAGCAAAGTCACATCACAATTAGGTAGAAGAAGGAGTAGAGAAATTTCACATACCTCTTATAGCCACTTTAATCTTTGCAATTTGCTTCCAATCGCACTTACTGCCTATTATTTGGGAAGCACTAATCCATGGAACCTATGGTGATGAGGTTTAATTGGAAGAAAATAAAATATGAAAGAATTAAATATATACCTTTCTCAAAATTGAAATAGAAAACTTTCACTTTCCCTTCATATATGGTGTGTAGAAATTGGACTTAAGGAACACTCCAATCCCTTTACACAAGTTCTCGGCCACTCAAGAAAAAGAGTAAGGAAAATTTGCCTCTATCTCTTTTCTTAATGTAACTCCGGCTAGACCTTGTTGGGTGAGGAGAGGTTTAAGTTTTATTTATAATAGTCTAACCCTAGGCCACTAAAGGCAATTCAAAAGTAGCCATCCCTAAAATTTAGGGATTCCACATGGCTACTAGGGAAATAGTAGATAATCAAATCATCTAATTAATTTATTAATTAATAATTATATTTTTTTAATTAATAAAGTCATATTTTATTCAACACTCAAATAAAATATATGGAGTTTTCTAATTGGTCATGCTTGAATTAAAAACTTAAATAAATAAATTTTATTTAATTAATTCCATTTGACTTAGTTAGTCTCCTATTGAATGTAGGTTACATAAGAAATAAAAATATTTTAATTTCTAACCTTTTATTCAATTAGATATTTAGAATAATTAGGGAAATATAGGTTTGAATATTTCAACCTCTCTCCTTCCTACTTGGTCGTCCATCTTTCTATCTCATAAAGAGTTGGTTTGCTTCTTTTAGGTTTGAACGGTTCAAACTTTAGGTCATTAGGATTAATTTAATTAAATTTAATTGTCAAATATTTTATCCTAAATAAATACCTTAGCCAAAAATCCTAATAAAGAGGGATTTAATTTTATTTTTCTTCAACCTCTTTAAATCAAATAATTTGAAAAATTCAAATATTAATTTAAAATAGTTAAACCAAAAAATAATTAAAAAAATAAAGGTTGTCAAAATTGAAACAATACTTGTCTTAATTAAGAAAAGGTTTTGTCTTAAAATTTTATTGTTTAATTAAAACAACACTTGGTTAATTTAGACAACTAATGTAAGAACTACTTTGGTCTCTTTAGTGACAAAAAGGTTTCTCACATTTTCAAGCATGCTTAGGATAATTTTGTCCTAAAATAATTCTTTTTCCTAAATTAAGACAACTCTTGTATTAATTACGACATAAGTTAAAATTTTATTAGTTAATTTCATCTTAAATTTATTTCAACTTAATATGGATTGAATTCTCCAATGCTAGGTGGGGAATTCGTTTGTAAATAGGAATTTCAAGCTCCAATAAACTTGAGATTATTTCAATTTCATTAAGATAATCTAAGTTTATTAATCATGAAGTCATTTCACCAAAAACTCATGATTGTACTCTTGAAAATTCCTAAAATTACGAGAAGATAATGTTGAACATTGATTTGTCCAATAAACCTAGTATTTGTGAACCCTTGTAGCCATCCATTGACACAAGGTAAAATTACTATTTTACCCTTATGTTAATTTTGTTCATTGGTCTCATATTTCATCTGATAAGTGACCAGATAATCTTTTAGAACTTTTCTAAAATTATCTAGAAATGATCAATAGATAATTCATCATTTCACTAGACTTAGATATGTCACTTGTCTTCTTGAAATCACTAGAAGTGATGTAATGTTACGAACCTCATTTCTTGGATTTATGTTCCTGGATGTTCATTCCCATTATGATCCCAATATACAGGGTATTGACCAATGTCACACAATGGTTGTGCCCATAGTATATCAAATATCACAGTGGTCAAGAACACGAGTTTATAATCCATTAGGATTTCGGTTCTGCCACTAGTGGATGCAATATGTGTGAGTTCAAGTTTAAAGTAACAGTATTAACTTAATAGTGATATCTCACTTAATTTCAATTCATTTAATAGTGTCATTACCTGACGTCTACTACTTCAATGATTTGAGATTCATCATTCCTTAGAAAAGAATATCATTTTTTCTGTGGAGGTAATCCAGACACTATAGTCTTAATTGAATAGAGTGACTGTCTATATTTAGTGACTATGAATATTATTTTAGATTCATCCAAAGATACACATCTCCTTTTTACATAATCCTTATGTAAATGTATATTGGTTTATTAGAATCTATGAGCCTTAATAGCTAGAAAATGAAGCTTACATAAATAAAATCTTTATTTATTAATATCAAAATGTATTTACATGTAATTGGGGAATACAACTTGTATTTTAGGGCAACCTATTTCAACACTTATCATGTGATCTTGGGCCTCCTCCTCCCTAACCCGAGCCCTTTCCAAGTTAACTGGCACCTACGTATTAAGAGGCCGAACTTCTGCCGCCTCAGTAAACTCTTTCTTTATATTTCTCAAACTGAGCCCGAGCCATTATAACCTCATCCTTATACTATCGATTCTTACCCATAGAAAACCAAACCTCCGTTGTAACTCACGAACCACCATAGCCCCCCGAGTAGTGTGCCCAACAACATTGGATCAAACCATAAGAAAAGGTTAACCTTAGCCTATTGTCATTAAAAGACAACAAAATCCCATTGCCTATGAGCTCACTTGCCTTAAAATATGTATTCCATAAGGACATCGTAGGATAACCCTCTTCGAACACGACATCAACAGCAAAGCAAGAGGTGAGACCGGCATTTTGACTTGTAATCTCTCGAGAAGGCAAGAGGAACCCCTAGCACTCGAAGGATAAGGTACCTCCTCCACACTAAAAGATTCACTATGCTGACTCTTGTCACTGACCTTAGCCTTCCTTCAAGAAAAAACCTCATGCTTTGTAGAGTTTGGAGTCTAAAACTCCCAACACCGTTTGCAAGAACCATCATCATTGGAACAGCATCGATGATCATTTCGAGCTCTTTTGCCTTCTGTGCTTGAGCTAGCTTAGCTATTTTTCCCATTATATGTGATGAAACACTTCCTCCTGAAAAAGAAAAAATGCTATTAGTAAGGTCGGTCACAAAAGCAAAACAAACAACTTAAAA
>JASKGM010006176.1:0-11377 GCA_034509205.1 Ceratonia siliqua
GCAAATAAGGCTTATGGACAGCAAGAGTGAAAGTGTTCGTTGTTTGCGCTTTGCATGCGAGAATGATCTTTATGCTGCTGCCAACCATGGTTATTTTTATCATGCTAAGTTATGTGGTGCTGGATGTACAAAGAGGGCTGATCAGAACTGGATGGTTATAAGAGGTGAAAAGATACTTTTCCTGGTAAGGGGACACACTTCCATAAAAAACGCTGATAAATACATGGCATCAGATCATATCATGGACATGGAGTACTTGGACCATGAGGGGTGGGGTCATGTTCCTAGATTGACGTGTATTAAATGGGAAAGAACACATACCAATGGAATTCATGTTGATGGCAGAGTTGTCTTTAATGTTAGGGTGGTGTGCTCTACAGATGAAAGTGCAAGAGTTTTAGGGAACCCCTTACTATTTTTCTTGCATGAATACCACTTTTATGGGATTTATATCTCCAGGAATGAGGATGGAACCCCTTACTATTTTTCTTGCATGAATACCACTTTTATGGGATTTATATCTCCAGGAATGAGGATGCAATCGGCTTCCCAGGAGTATATTCTGAAGCTTACAGTGTCCTTCTCAAGGTGCTGCTTCACTTTCAAGAAGGAGAGTTTGATGCAAGAGCATCCATGTGTTCTCTAGCAGCCTTGGTTCTTTTTCTTACTGTCCCTCTATTTGCTATGTTTGCTTTAATTATGTTCTAAGTGGTTTTGTGCTAGTCACGTGAGCCCTGTTGTTGCTTACTATTCAACCCCTTCCCCGATATATTAGGTTCACCGTCATCTGTAAAAGTCAGTTTTTGGCATATGTTTTTATGAAATATCAGAGTTTGTCTCTGTAAAGAACCCTAGAGTTCTATTTCTATCCTTTCGTGTCTCTTTGTCTGAGCTATTCTTCGGATTATTGCTTCTCTCCTACCCCATCCCTGCATCACAATCTCCCTCAAGTTGATCACAGGGTTTGGTCTCATTCTCTCTGACACACTGGGGTGCTTTAGTTTTAAGTTTAAAGGCATTATTGCATAACTCTTTTTCTCTCTACATCTTAATATCTTATTCCTTCTTCTTGGACACTTTCTATCTACAAACCATTTTAAATCGTAAAATAAAATGGTTACTCTTACGCTAGATGGTTTCCTTGTAGACTGAAATCATAGCATCTTAAAATGCATGAGGCCTAGTCTCTGGCTCTTGAAGTATCAGATTGGATCTGGATGCAGCTATATATGAGAGCTTTGCTACCAATTTATGCAGGACTAAAAGGGTAAAGGAAGACAAAAAGGAGGGGAAATAGCAGAAAAGTGGAGATAGAGGATATGGCAAACTCTCATAATTCAATTCATGGACAAAACTATGATAAGATTACATGATAAGATTGGATATGCAAAAATAACCCCATCTCATCAAGCCCAATTCTAGGGAAAGAAAAAAAAAAGGAAACTAATAACTATGCCAAAAATCAAATGAAATCCTTACTTATAAAAGAAATGCTCAAACCAAATCCCAAAATAATGGAACCTAATCATATACTATTTCATAATAAAGTATTAAATTTGACCCTAATCTAATGATATCAATCATCAATTTTCTAAATTGACAGAATACTTCCATTAAGTGATGATTTACTTTCCTTGTTGCAAAATAACTTCAGACTCCCCTTCCCTTAACTCTTTTGAACCAAATACCCCAAATGTTACCTAAACTTTTAGTTATTAATATATATGTCAGGAAACCTTTCAGCTAAAAGCTAAAGCTGTTAAGCGAAGGCCTAACAATGATTTTTAATATCTCTAACAATATAAAACCAATTTAGGCCTCGTCCGTATCTCTTTTTTTAGGGGGAGAAGGCCTTTTTTTTTTAAAAAAAGTCATTTTGATAAACCTTAACTGTTCGTATCTCCTTTTTTTTTTTTTTAAGGAGAAGTTGAAATAAAGGAGTTTTTTAACTTTAAGGAGAAGATAAATTTTTTGACTTCTTCAGTTAAGGAGATTGACAGAAGGAGAAATAAAATTTTTTTTTATTAATACATTTGCAGGTAAAATAGTATCTCCTTCTGAAAAAATACCTTATTTTTTCAGAATCAACTTCTCATTCTATAAAAGTCATTATTTTTAAAGAAGATCCGAACAGGCCTTTAATGTGGTTGTCTAACAGGAGCTCCTCCAACCATAATTTTAACTGAGCCCTTTTGGTAAAATCCCTAACCTCTTTAAACCCTCATAACATTTACACCTGAAGTATATTATATGGCAACTTAATCTTTAATTTCTCTCATTCCTGAAGCATTAATTCAAAGGGGACAAAAGAAATTTAGTCAGGGAGAACCAGAAGAAATAACAAGGGGAGAAAAATACATGTGAATTATGTATCTGTAAAATAAAGGGGATAGTATGAAAATTTAGAAGGGGCAATTATATCATATGTACATATTTAGATATATATATATATATATATATATATATAAATATATATATATATATATATATATATATATATCCCTTTTTGAATGAGCCTAGGTCCGTCTCTAGTGGTAGTTCTAAAACAGATGGCCTATATGAAGTAACGAAGTGACAAGCAATTAAACATAGTATGAAGTATGAACAATAAGAAAAAAGAAAACCAGAAAATCTACTTGTGCACCTTAGCAAGCAAAGTCTTCCCTGTTCCAGGCTCTCCATAAAGTATGACTCCTTTAGGGGGTTTAATACCAATGTCTTCGTATAATTCAGGATGAGTGAGTGGAAGTTCCACTGCTTCTTTGATTTCCTGTATCTGGGCATCTAAGCCGCCAATATCAGCATATGATTCTAACGGAGCCTTTTCAACCTTCATGACTGACACCATGGGATCAACTTCATCTTGAAGAAGTCCAACAACAGATAAGACCTAAACAAACACTAAAAGCAATTAGTTTTTTTAACTAGGGGAAACAAAGTAATTCAATTATGTAGCAACTTATAATACACAACAAAGATTCAAACATACATATTTATATGGAAGCCAGCATATAGCTAAATGCAAGAACGTTATACATGCAGGAACCATAAGTCAAGAATCAATCCTACTATAACTCCACAATTAACAGAATACAAAAACAATTCCTTTTACTTTGGTAGACAGACTTGGGTAGAACAATAGCTCAAGCTCAAGTGTTACACTATTAAAATAAACAGATCAAAATAAGAACCGAATAAAGCAAGCATAGAGATCAATGAATTTAATCTTTCGTTGGTTTCTGTCAGAATTCCAAATTGCAGTCAAAAGTTACACTATTAGCTCATGCTGAAAGAAAGGGTGTAGATATGTTGTCTGAAATTAAAATGAAAGATGTAGTGGATCAGATAAAGAAGAATTAGACAAGCAACATATGTATTGCGCAAGAGTATAATACATGAGCTAGCATTAGTCTCGCCTACCAGTCATTCCTATTCTATGCCCAAAAAAAATTCACAAATACAAGCGCCACATAAACAAGCAGTTTCATTTGCATCCATCTCACAAATAATTTCACAAATTACTCCTTCCGACGATGGGCAGAAACGGAAGCATTTTCCAGCACATTGATACTCCAGTCATTGTGTTCAAAAGAGTTATGAGTTCGCAACAAAAGCTACTTTTTCTCGATTAAGTTTCCCATAAAGAGTTATAGCATAAAATTACCGACTTTACTAAAAGAAAAACCCTAAACTACAAACCTTATTGTGCATGAGAATGGCACACCCAGGCTCCAACTGATCCTTGTCAACAAATGACAGAATCCCCACGTAATACTCCGGCCCAACCGATGAAGAAACAATGGCGTGATTCTCATCAATAAGCTCCTCCAAATTCCCAACGCTCATAGGCGACCCTCGCAAATCATCGACCTTGGATCGGTCCTCCTCGTTTCTATCCTCCTGAGGTTTCAGCCTCTCCTGATTGGCTACGAACTCTTCTTCCATAAGCAGGTAGTCTTTAATGCGCTCAAGCTTGAGAAGACGTAGCTTACACTTTGTTAAAGGGGTGACGACAGGGAGGCGAGCGGCAGCCTCTGGACCCTTTTGCTTTCGCTGCTTCCGACCGACGCGAGAGGGAGGGGCTGCGGGCTCGAATTTCTTGTCCTTCTTGTTGCCTTCGCCATCTTGCTTGCGATCGCCTTGTCGATTCAGCCCGCCCCCCGGAGTTCCTTGACCCATTACTTGCAGATTATACTTTTTCACAATGCGAGTGAGAGATCGAGAGGAAGGTCGGGAAGAAAAGTGATGGGAAACTTGAGAAATTCCAGCTACTTAAATCGAGAGCTTTCTCCTTCTGGGAGTTTAAAGTCGCAGGAACGGAACAGTAGTGCTTCTCTATTCTATTTTTGTTTGTTTTATTATTATTTTAAAATATGAGTCTTGCTGAGGCCCACGGATCCTGCCAACATGATCATGTGTATTAATAATGATCGCTTATTTTTAGTCAAGGGTCATAATCTTTTATAAATAATATAATTTTTTAAAATTTTAAAAAATCATATTAAATCGTTATTATTTTCACAATTTAAAACCTGTTATATCACACGTACAATAAAAAACAAGTTCACATTCCTGGCTAACCAAAAAAACAAGTTCAAATTCCTTGCTAACCAAGTACATTAAAAATATATTTATAAGTTTAGATTTTAAATATAAAATATTATTTTAATTAAAATGTTATTTTTATTAATAAATAACTTAATTATAATTTTAGATGATCAAAATATTCTTTTAATTGTTTATTCAATTTTTGACTCTATATTTGTTTTGATGACTTACCAAATTTGACATATAATTTGAATTCAAAAGTAAGTTGAAGATAAACTTTTAACATAGTTTAGATTTAGCTTTTCCCATTTTTTTAGTTTTGCATTTTTTTTCATTTCAATTTAAGCTTGTTTATCCAATTCTAATCCTTATTAAGTGCTAAATATAATTAATATGATGATTTATGAATGCTTTCTATTTTTTCAGTTACAAATAAACAATTTTACTATTTTCACAACTATAATTAGAGTAACTCGCAAATTTCACATAAATATTATCCTAATAATTTATCTTACTTCATCTATTCATTTTATTTATTCCAAAGCATTGTTATCCTAATAGAAGAGTTTTTATAAGAATTTTGTAAGAGTAATGTTGTGAGAAGAAGTAAATAAAATAAGAATATTTTAATACAAAATAATTATTTCAAAGATAATTTTATCATATAATAAGATTGTATAAAGATTGACAAAAACGGTTAAATATAATAATAAAAATTTAAAAAATATTAATAATTCTTATCCAGTAATTTAAGGCACTCGTTAACAAAATCTTTAAAATAATTCTTATAAAGATGAACCATCTCTTAAATACTAGAAGGTTTAATTCACCACCTCCACCATGCCTCCTTTGCTCCTAGCCTCCTATATAAAAATTATATTTGGTATACAAATTTTACTTGTAAATTTATTTGGTATGTAAATTGCCAAGATGATTGCTTGAGGAAAAAAATGTTTTGGGTTATTTGAATTATTATAGGTAGTCTAAAAATCATTATAAAAAATGTTTTATTAATATTTTTACAGAATTATATCAACAAAATATTAACATTTATAATATATATACAGGAGATCTTAGAGATTTCAACAATAGGCTTTTAAGACCTTGATGGACTGGACTAGACTTAAGAGGCCGAAAGCCATGTGGGATTGATTGGGCTAGTCCATTTGTTTTGGGTCAAGACTGGGCTTGTCCATTTAAATTAAAGAAAAATTTTAATTTTATAATTAAAAAAATATTTATGTATTTGTTAGCATAATGCACAAATATTATATTTGATGGGCGGGCCGGACTAGACTCAGAGCCGAATTCTTTAAATGTGGACTTCATCGGACTAGTCTCCTTAAATTAAAAAAAAAAACAAATATTAATAATTGTAATTTAGAGATATACATTTATGTATTTGTTGGCAAAATGAACAACGATCCTCCGTAATTTTGAGCATCCAATATATAAAGGGGGAAATTAGTAAATTACAACACTTGTTAATTTTTATTAAATGCAAAGATCTCTCTGTTGTGTAATTTATCCATATGTACTCCATAAGTTAGCATTCTTAAATTTGAAATTTTATTTAATTTAACTCACTTTTAATTTTTTCATTCATGCCCTAACGGATTTTGTAACCTAAATTAAAGGGAGTAAATTACACAATCTTATAAAATAGGGCTTTTATACCCTACTCTGGAGTATTCTATAATACTCTAGAGTAGGGTTTTTATTTTTAAATTTTTAAATTTTTATGATTTAATTTTTATTATATCTTTTATTTTAAGAGATAAGATTAAAAATTTAAAAAAAATTAAAAAAAAGTTTCTTAACATAACTATTAAAAAATAATTTAAAAAATAAAGTAGAAAACACAAAAAAAACTTTTGAATTTTTTTTTATATTTTTTTAAAATAAAAAATATAACCAAAATTAAGGTGGCGTTTGGAAGTGTTTTTAAAAATTATTTTTTTGTTTTTTTGTTTTGCGAGAACAAAAAAATTCGTTTGGGTAACTGTTTTCATAAGTTGTTTTTAAAAATTATTTTCTGAAAACAGTAACTAGAAAACAAAAAAACAAAAGCAATTTTTTTGTGTTTTGACTTGTTTTTATCATCTATTTTCTAAAAAACATGAAAAAACACAGATGAAAAATATTTTTATCCAAACAAGTTTTTTATTTTTTTATTCTATAAAACTATTTTTTAGAGTTATTTTCAAAAATTATTTTTACAAATAATAAAATAAAAACCATTCCAAATAACCCCTAAAACTTTAAAAATAAATATCATACTCATTGCAATGCCCTATAAAATATTCCACAATTTTAAATTGAACAAAGGTTCTTGTTATCCTTCAGGAGTAGGTTTTAAATTTTTAAAAGTTTAAAAGTTTAAATTTTTAATTTTTAATTTTTATTTTAAGAAATAAGTTAAAAGAATTTAAAAAATATTAAAAAATATTAAAAAAATTTACCTAACACATTAATCAAAAAATAATTCAAAAAACATAATAAGAAAATAAAAAAAATCTTTTAATCTTTTTTTATTTTTTTAAATTTTTTAACTTATTTCTTAAAATAAAAATTATAAAAAAATTAAAAAACTAAATTTATAATTTTAAAAATTAAAAACACCCCCTAGTCTGAAACTCCCTTGAACAAAACCTTTAAGTTTAGCCTTTTTTTTTTATTAGTTGTACAAAAAAATATTTTACATTATTATGTTTCTTTCTGAACTATTATAAAAGTGTATTTTCACATGACTTAATATATTTAAAAAATAAATTATGTTAGATACTAATCCTCAATAAAAAAAAAGTTTTTGTGCTATTTGGATTAGTAATATGCCACCCAGTTAAAGCCATTGATCATTTTGATAGCATTAGTCTTGAGATAAAATAAAATTGTTAAGTAGGTTAGATTTATAAAAAAATATATAAACAATTAATATTAAGAATGAGACCACTAAAGAATATATATATATATATATATATATAATTTATTTATTTGTTAGATTATATATATTTTTTCTAAACCTAATCTAATTTGTGTTAATAAATTCGACCCTAAATTGAACTGTCCCCTCAACCCAATTATAAAGTTTGGCCCAAAAACAATGCATTTTTTGAGGCTTGATTTCAATTTAGGCTTTTGGTGTAAAAATGTATAATCTTATTATTTTTATAAATTATTTTTAACGTTCGAAAGTATATATTATTTTATTTTATATGGGCTCAAGCCCAATTTTTGCTTTTCTTTTTCTTTTTTAATAGCATGACCTGTGGTATTGTAATGCCATTAATAAACTCTTCTAATTAAAAAAGTTTCAAAAACAGGTATTTTCATTAACACACGTTTTGAAAACATGTTATAATATAGTTCCTGTTTCTATGTTTTTTTAAAAAAAATTAGAAAATAATTTTTGAAATATCCTCTTAAAAACATTAGGGATAAATTACTATAATTTCTCTTAAAAATTGGTAATATATATAATATTTAATATCATTCTTATTTTTAAAATAATACCAACTTTCTTAAAAAAATATAAAAATATTATTTTATTCTCAATACTAATATAATAGATAAATGAAAAATAACAAAAATAATTTAGTCTTTTCATATATCCATAAAGAATATAATTTTAGAAACAATTTGCTTAAGCTTCTTTAGGAAGAATGGTTAAGACTTTGAAAGAACTGAAGGTTTGTTGATCTAGGATATCTAAAGTTCCATTTTAATGTTCTAAGCCCTCAAATAGTGAATCAGAAAATAATATTGGATTACAGGAAATTAAAAAAGTAAATAAATATCGTAAAAAAATTTGACAGTCTAAAATATATCAATCTAATAAATTTGTTTAACTTAAATTCGGTTTTTTTGGATTTTATCATAATTATTATTGAATATTACTAGTTAAAAACAAAAAAAAAATGAAAATATCAACCTAAAAATATAACATTATAATTAATATCTGTCTACAGATCACAAGTTTTATTGAGTAATGATTGAAGTTTATTAATTTTTTCCAATTTAAAGGGATTCATGTTATAAAATAAATAGGAAAGCAAATTAATAAGTAAAAGAAAGACTATTGAGAATAAATAAGGATTCTCTTCCTTTCTTGTATGTATTTTTAATATATATATATATATATATGTGTGTGTGAATTACATTCCAATTTATAGATTTGTGATCATCTATAGTTATAAAAAATGTAACACTGGCCCAAAATTAATAAAAATAAAAGGGAATTAATTCACAAATAAATGAGATTGAAAAAATTAGAGATTAAAGAGTATTTCGCCAATCTAAAATTATCACTGTTGTAAAGATTAATGGAGATAATCTCTTGATTAATCCTTCATCCCTTTATCAATTTACATAGAACTGTTGTAAAGATTTCACCTATCTAAAATTATCACTTTTTTATATTTAACGGAGATAATCTCTCGATTAATTCTTCATCCCTCGAATACTTTTTGTGTCTAGGAAGAACAATTAGGGATTAACAATTGGTTGGAGTCTAGGGATCAGCTATAGGAGGATTCTACCGGTGGTTAGGTGGGCAATGGAGTGGAGAAGTCAGCTTCTAGTGGAAGCAGCTGGAGCGGTGACTCTGCGTGCCTAGAACTTCAATAGTTAAATTAGTTCTTTCCATCAAACGAATTTCAGAATTATGGAATGGTTCAGAATCATCAACTTACCTAAAAGATAGTGCAATAAATTCCTTAAATAAGAGAACCCTCTTGGTAGTTTTCATACAAGGTATTTTTTTTTTAATTCTAACTTTTAAGCCCGTTTAGATGTGTTTAAAAAAGTAATTTTTATGAAGGCGCTTTAATTATAAAATATTTTATTAAAAAATTTTTTATATTTAAATATAATAATTAAAAAATTATTTTGAAATTATAAAAATTATTTAGATAGACTTAAAAAAGAAGGTTTTATGATAAGAAAAGAGATAGATAGTGATTCCAACTATGAGTTGTAATTAGTTAATTATATTAAAGATATTTTTGTTTAAAATTTTTCATTAACAGATAATTGATCATTCTTCTATTTTATATATTACATGAGTTCTTAATTGAATGTATAATTTTTAACTTAAAAAACAAGTATCATTTTATATATATATTTTTTGCTTCTTATGTTTTTTTTTTATAAACTCATTCAAACAACATTTTTTAATCAAGAAACACTTTTATTTTTTTTAAAAAAAACCCATCCAAACTTGGCTTAAAAATCTTAATGTTTGAAAAGGTGGAGGGAAGTATGGCAAGGTCTGAGAAATGCAGCACAATTCCAGGAGATGGTTACTTGGATACATCTACAGCTTAGTTCTCTAGAGGTTTGGACTCTAAAGGAATAAGATAGGCTCATGACATATTATGTAAAATACTAAAATATCACCAATACATTACTGTAACTATTGACCAAAAAAAAACATTCTTGTAACATTTCACACATATGTTTAGAAATTTCAATAAAAAATCACCGCAAACTGATGAAACAACAGTCGACAAAATTAAGATTTAAACATGTAATAATATGACTAAACAACACATGTTAAACTTATCTCTACCATTAAGCTAACCCCTTCATTTCAATATGGGGACTTCAATTATTCAAGTTTAAGTAAGATGCTATCCACTGTTTGGCATCACTAACTCTCCCTTGTGACGAAAATCCACAAGGTCAAATTCTGTGACACAATCAACATCTACTCCCTGGTTTGGCCCTCTAGAAAGAACTGCTACCTCACACCTAACACACGGTACGGTGCAGACTTTTCCTATTAAAGTCAAAGTCGGCTTCTTCTGGCTGACTTTGTACACGTGTTACAGGATGAATGGCCAATAGCATTTTCATTAAACAAAAGATAAGATAATTTTATTCTTATTCTACTTTATATGGGTACTGGGTAGTCTCACGTTTTGTACTTGGAATAATCACATTTTATAATATTATAACCATGAATAAATTATAAATTAGAATTTTTTTTAATGAGGTGAACTAAATTATTTCTTTTACCACTTACTTATAGCAAATATTTATTCTTGAATTGGGTGTTAACGAAAATATTTTTAATATTATTGTAATATTAAAAATTTAAATATATTATTATAAATATTTTAATATATAAATAATTTATTCTTAAATTTTAATAATTAATTAATCATAATTTAAAAATAAATTACATAATAAAATATAAATAACAATAATGCATACTACAAATATTTCTAGTATAACCCTTATAAATAACAATAATGCCCTCCTTTACAAAAAAAATAAAAATAAAAATCTTTTTTTTATAACCCTTATATCCCCTGTTCGGTGCCCCCCTCTCTGCAGACTGAAATCTTCCCCCACCTGCGACACTCCAGCAAGGGAAAAGCTCTCCCTCTCGCGCCGTTGCTCCTCTGTTTTGATGCTCGAAAATTTCCGCCAAACAACGGTCACCCTGCGTCGCCGCCGTCTGCCCGCCACCCACCGGCGAATCTCTCCATCCTAGCCACCGTGACCCCTTTTCTTGCTGCTATCCGTGGGGGCTATTTCGAGTAGTTAGGAACTGCTGCAACCCGAGAATCCCCTTTTCCTTCGCCATTGTTACTTCTCCTTTCTTCCTCCCTCACCGTCGTTTCATTCCAGCCAGAAACCGCTGCCTGTATTGCTGCTGTTTCACTGCCGTGAACACCACCCTGACGGGCTGAAACATGGTTGACACGATTGCAGATTCGAAGCTTTCATCTCATCCTTGTAAGTCTTTTCTTATAGCTAGGTGGATGACTAAGTTACTAGGTAGTTTGGTTGAATTATTCAGGGGTTAATTGCTAAAATTGTC
>JASKGM010006177.1:0-11373 GCA_034509205.1 Ceratonia siliqua
AACCACTTTAATTCGAACTAGGTTGACCTTGATCCCTCCCGGGGTATGTAGGCACTTACTTTGTAAGGCAGGTCTAGTTATTTATTTATTTTTTTTTTATTTTTTTATTTTTGTCCATTATTTTATTAATAAAAAGGGGATAATTTTAATAAATTAAAATTCATTAAAGTACAAACAATTTAGGGTAACTATCCTTAGGGATGGACGTCGTGGGGTGCCTAACACCTTCCTCACACGTAATTAGACTCCCGAACCCTTTCCTCTGGTTTCGAAGGCCAGTTTTCCTTTTTTTTTTTAGGATCCCAATTATCCTTCTAATTAATTGGTGGCGACTCCAAATTTTCTTTGTATTTTCCCTTACGCGCCTCAAAGTCATAAAATGATGGCTATTTCACCGGCCGTCACGTTGTGACAATTTACTTGTGTTATTAAGCATGCCTTAGGAAATTCTAGTTAAGAAACAGATTATTTATATGTGAAATTATGATTATTTCCTAAATTATGAGATTTTCCCAAAGTAGTTATGGGAATACATGATTTGAGTAAAATTTTCGAAATTGAATTTAGAACTTCGTTCTATGATCCGTAATAGAGTGGTGGTAAAATCACTAGGTGCACCTAGGTCACAAACATTTATCAGTTAAGGACAGTTCCTCGTAAATGGTACTTCAATTAGTGAGTGCAATTCCTGACAAAAGATTAAGTTTGAATAGAATAGTTCCTCCGGATGAGTGAAACTCCAGAAGGAAGTAGTTAATTGAATATTCTTTTCAGTGAGTGCAGTTCCCGAATATGAGGACTGGGTCGTCCCTCCAGTTAAGTTTATCTTTTGGAGTGGGAAGACTGGTTTTTCAGTTTGGTTGAGTTAATTATAGATCTTAGTATTTTGTGAACTCTAGTGAAGTATTTTTAAACTTAAATATTCTCTTGTGATAATATTATTAATTATTGTTATCTTATTGTTTAACATATAAATTATTTTATTTTCCATATCTAAGGTGCATTATGTGCATATTATTATATTTTGATTATACCTTATGTATTGAAACGATGTTTTAACATGATGATTTTGATGGTAATGCACTTTACACCTGGGAGTTCATGCATCTCTTGGTAAGTATTTCTTCCATTCATTGAGTCGGTGTGACTAACCCCTTCAATTTATAACATTTTTCATATCAAACCATTGGCGAACTTCCTTCAGTTTCGCCTACAGCTTTTGAGTCTGCTAACTAAATTGGTAGGCACAACCCTGAGTAGTAGTGGAGTACACTTGCGGAACTGTGGACAAAATGTTGGATAGAATATTTTTGCATTTTGAATAAGGGTCATGGTCAATAATAATAATAATTGCATAATTACTGTGTAGTTAATAGATACAGTCTATGTTGGACCCATTTATGGTTAATATTTTAGGCCATGGAGGCCATTTGAATTTTAGTGGGCCTGTCCACCTTATAGATTTTCTGATTGTACCAGAAACTCTGCTGAAATTTTTATTAAAATTTTAACTTAGAATTTTTATGTTAAAGTGTAGTTTGGTTTTATTATTCAGTTCATAACATATTTTTAATTGCATTAAGTGCATCGAGTATTCTAGGCTGGTAGGTAATAACCTACATAATAATTTCCTTATGTCGGTCACGTACCCTAAGAGGGCGTGACAAAAGGTACTAAAAATTTGCTTCATAATAATTTTAGCATGAAAGATCTTGGTGAAACAAATGTTATTCTTGGCATGAAATTTACTAAAATGCATGATGACATTTTTCTTTATCAATCTCATTATGTAGAGAAAATTTTGAACAGTTTAATTATAATAATGCTAAGTATGTCTTAACTCCTCTGTTTACTAATGTTAATTTATATCCTACTATGGAGGATAGATTTATTGTGAAACAAAAGGAATATGCTAGCATAGTTAGGAGTCTTCGTTATTTAACTAATTGTACAATATCTAATATTGCTTTTCCAGTTGGATTGCTTGGTAGATTTACTAGTAAACCAAGTATAGAACATCGGCATGAAGTGGGTAATATTTTGAGATATCTATATGGAACCAAAAATTATAGTTTATTTTATGAGATATCCAGTTGTGGTTGAAGCTTATGCTGATGTTCATTACAATACATCATGTGATTCTCTTTGTACTTCTGGTTATATATTTACTTTGGGTGGTTGTGCAATTGGTTGGAAATCGAAGAAACAACAAGTTATTGCAAACTCAACCATGGAAGTTGAGCTTATTGCTCTAGCAACTGCTAGTAATGAGGCTAACTGGTTAAGAGATTTATTGTATGAAATTCCTATTTAGGAAAAATCAATACCACTTATATTAATACATTGTCATAGTATTGTTGCTATTGGTAGAGTACAAAACCATTACTACAATGGTAAATCCAAACCTATAAGAAGGAAACATAATAATATGAGATCTTACATAAATAACGATACCATACATGTGAATCATGTAAGATCAGAGGATAATCTTGCGGATTCGCTCTCTAAACAAAGAAAAGGTTTGGAATGCATCAAAGGGGATGGGGTTGAAAGCCAAAGAATAACATACTACTTTTGAGGATACCTTACCTAGTGATTAGAGATCCTAAGAACTAGGTTCAAAAGGAAAAACGAATCATAGAGTAAGTCATGAGTGTGGAATACACTATATATTTAAGAGAATATTCTTCTCAAAAACCATCCTTAAGGTTTAGGTGTATCTATCTTGCAAAATAATGGAGCATGAGATTTTTAAAACTCTTAATGAATTATGTAACTCTTAAGAGTGGGGTGTCACACAATTGCAAAAGCACCCTTGATAGATTCACCTATATGAGTATTATAAAGTGAGGGCGCTTCTATGAGAATAAGGGCTTAATTCTTGAATAATACTCATAAAACCAAGATAACGCACAAAGGCCTGTTTAATATGCGGGCTAAGGGCTCTATATTACACCTAGACTATTATGTGTAAGATATATATCTTGTCTGCCTTAAGCAATCATAGTTCAATGCAATAGACCACTATTGGCTCTCGAACAAGTTTATATATTTTTACTAAGTAAAGATTCAAGGCAATGCTACCTCTATTATGGATAACAGTATGTCTCTACCCAAGTGTATACATGCTTGTGTTTATGTATTTTTTTATAAAATCAGTGGGGGATTCTTGGTATTTCTATAAAAAAAATATATTTATTTGAATTTCAAATAGGAGTCTGAATCTCTTTTATGACTGATTATTTCCTTTATTTGCTGAGAGTTTGAATCACATTTGTGGTTGATTATTTCCTTTATTTGGTTGGAGTATGAATCACATTTATGGCTGATTATTTCTTTTTATTTTATTAGGGTTTGAATTTCTTTTATGGCTATCTTTATTATTTTGTGCCAATATTTATGGTAATTTTATTTTGTTTTAATGCTACTTTATTGTGTCTTAATTCTTTTAAATTATTCTTTAAATTGTGCCTAACGTTTTTGGAAGCTAATGATGTTTGCCAGTTATATATATTTGTGCATCTAGATAAAAGGCATAAAGAAAAAGACATTTTGATTATCTTGTATGTGTATTCTTGATTAAGTGCTGTCATTTTTATGAGTAAATACTTGGATAGATAAATGTGTTTGAGAGAGTCATTTCCTTCTATTTGTGCATGATATTGGAGGATATGGCCACTAAGTTGTTGTCTCCATGAGACAACACATCTAGAACTCCATGCATATGGTGAAAATACTAAGAATCACTTGCGAGAAGTATGAATTGTCTTAAAGAAAACGAGATATCCGTACCTCATCCTAGTGCTACATTTCTATTCTTCTCTAACATATTTTATTATTTATATTTTATTTTCTATTTTTGTAGGCTTGGTAACAACACTAAAGTAAAATTTAAAATTAAATTAAGTTGTTATATTTTTTTAACTTTCAAATAAGGTCCGTGTATATTTTTATAATAGAAGAAAAAATCTTATAATTAAGGCATTTCTTAAAAAAAACTACTCTGTTAAAAAAATTCAAATCTTGTTCCTGTGAGAAAATAAATAAATAAATTGTTGTTATGACATTTTGTCTACCACTAATATACTTTTAATAAGAAACAATGATTAAAATTTCACTTATTTGATAGGTTATGTTACTTTTTTTATAAGAGAGGATTCGAATTCAATATGCATCTAATTAAATGCAATATTAATAATTGAATTATTAAAACATAAATTATCTAGTAATTAATAATAATCAATTAGGTTGGGAGTACATTTTGAATATCAAAATATAATAAAAGTCTAAAAGATATGAAATTATATTTTTTTCTTTAAACAATTATATAACTTTCCATCTATTATATTTTAAATGTATATGTGTCTAGCAGAAAAATATTTAATACTCTTGAGAGCATAGTTCTTCCTCTGTTGAATTTGTGCCACGTAGTACTTTTTCAGTAAAAAGTGTCACGTGACTTAGATTTAACAAAGGGAGTATCATACTCCCAAGAGTACTAAAAATGAACTCATGTTTGACTCTATTGAGTTGTATGTATTTTTTTTACTTTAATCAATGGAAATCATTGCTAATTTTATTTATCTTAAACCAAAAAAATAAAAGTTTTTATTGAACGCATAGTAATTCAAATGATCTTATCATATTTTCTTGAGTAAATTAATATCTTAATCCTTTATAACTATCATTTTTTTAATTGAGTTTTTAAAGCTGAACTCTCAATTTATATCTGGCAAAATCAATTTCACTTCAATTTCATCATTTTGTTAGCTTCATTAACAAGAAATCAACGCAACATAGATTAAGAAAATGTGTAAATCTTTTGCACTTATTTCTATTATATCTCTTGTACATTTTTAAAATTTTGACAATTCATGATTGTTTAAGTTAATGGATTGATGAAATTAAAATAATTTAAAAAATTAAATTGAGAGAATTTAGCTTTAAAGGACTCAATTGTAAAAATGATATCTTTCGAGGATTAAAAGTCTAAAACATTAATTTTACTTTAATTTCTTCTAATAAATGAATAATTTTGAATTTTTCATATGTGCAATCAATAAATGAATAGTTGTACTCTATTTTCTTCTAATAAATGAATAGTTTTGAATTTTTCATATATGCAATCAATAGTTTTGGCATGGCCTTAACTATGAAGTGAAATGTACCCTGCAAAACAATTGACAAAGCTTATATTTTTAACTCAATGGAGAAAATTTTAAATAAACTCATTCTATTAAAATAAATAGACTAAACTAATTATAAATATATATATATATATATATATATATATATATATTAAAAGATTGTATTGAAAAGTGTGTCTAACATATTTATATATTGGTTCATAATTTACTTTGTAAGCAAAAGCAAAGCAAAACTAACAAATTAAAATGAGTAGAAGTTTATCACTAAACAGCTTAAATGAGACCAAAACTGTGGCAACAGCTCTCAATTTTCAAGTGCATTCAAAGGAAAATTTTGGATGAAAGAAGAGTATCTAATCTTCAATCCCATTAATATATGCATGAATATGGATTCTTTTGTTACTTGTCTGATCCCCTTGTTAATGTGATCTTGCCACCATTCATTTATGGTCACTTTCTTCCTGAGACTGGCCTGAAATGTACATGTCCATGAGCTGCGTCATTTCATTTTCAAACTCCTTCTCTAGCTCAACCTCCTCCTGCCACAGCTTCTTCTTAAGAGCCAACTTTTTGTCTTCATGAATCTTTACCAGTCTATCTCTCTCTGCCTCGAATTGCCTCATCTCCTTGTCTTGGAGCCTTATGAAACTAGAGATTCTCTCCACACTGTTTATTGAAGATAATTGAGAACATAATAGTCAAGTGATTTGCTTCACAGAATGATATATGAATTATACATTTTCATTTTTGTTTCTGCATTTACACACTCTAGTTCCTATGCATATTTTCAAATGTTCACTTCTTTTAAGAGAAGCTTGTAAACAGTAAAAATGCATAGTATGGGGTTCTTAACTTCTTACCTTTGCTTGTGGTCATCTCTCCCAGAAGAATCTCCACAACACTGTTTTACTTTTTCTCGCTTCTCCTGCTGCAATTTCTCAAAGTTATCCTCCTTTGAACCTATAGCTTGTTGAATGATTTGGAGTTGATCCTGGAAAAAAATTTCTTGTGCATCCATCTTTAAAAGAATATCAAAATGATCAGTCATATACAAGAAGGATTTTTTGCATCACCATTTAGAAAGTATCTACCAGAAACAAATAAAAAAATAGAATTAGAATGTCATGCCCTTTTCACTGACTTATGAAACTGAATATAATCAAGGAAGTAATATTTAAGGCTAATGCATTACAACAGTGAGGTGCTGAAAAGAAAGTAGTAGTCCATCTCCTTAGAAGTTTATGCTTAAGAAAATGAAAATTAATATGCACTTGATAATTTGAGTCTGTGATGATAAATATATTTGGGGTCTCTGCAGAGATTGTTTCCCAAATGCATGGAAGAAATCTATGAATCTATCTACTAAACATGTGGCATCTACAAAGACAACTTAGTTGCAACATGACATATTGTTGGAAGTCCCAACATCGGAGACATTGGATGGTTAAGTGTTGTATATAAGGGTGAAACAATTCTCATATTTCAAGACGTTTTTGGAAGGATGAGTTAGGGTCATCCGAATTTATTCACATACCTTATGTGGAAACATAAAATCCAAACAACTTTTAAGTGAGGAACACCCAAGCAGCCACCAAACAAGAAAATAAGAAAACCATGAACAAATACACTAAATTGCAAGACTAAGATAAAATACTAAATTGCAAGACTAAGATAAAATAGCCTTAGTTTACTATTCCTAATAGCAACCATACTTTTCATAAAGACAACCAGTCAACTACCATTCACCAGCATAAATGGCTGTCTTTAATATAAAAAACATCCTCACCAGTCATTGTGAAAAGTTCTCAATTGTATTAAAACCACCAAAGCATCTTCTTAGACAAAGCAATCAGCTGTCTAAGTACGAGAGTAATCTAATTTCGGTCTGGGAACATTACCTCTTCTTTGTTCTCTTCATGCTGTATTTTAGTACGTTCTCGTACAACACGGTTTTCTTCTGTTGTCTGGTGTAACTTCTCACTGACTTTACACAAAGAGGCTTCAAGGGTTTGTGATTTGATTTGCTCTTTAGTTGCCTGTTTTTTAAAATAGTCAAGCTGCTGATTATCATCATTGATGTGCTTTATTTTGCTCTCAACCATCTCTTGATATGATCTTATTTCAAACTTCAATTTTGACTTCCCTAAACAAGTATAGATTTATCAGTAACATTTATTCAAAATCTGAAACAGAAAACAGAAGGATGAAAACAAGTCATCCGAAAAAAACAAAAGTACATCTACAACCCTCTACCAAAGAAGACAAACAAAAGTATGCCATCCAACAATTAATAGACAACCAAACTAAATCAGAAATATAGAGTTTTCATCTTCACATTCATAATGAATTATCTCAATTCACGACCAGTCCAAATATATAGGATGAATAAATCAATATATAGAAAATAGATGTGTCTGATAAAGAGAGAGGGAAATTGACCTCCTGAGTGCCTGTTGAAAATATTTACATCTTCCATAGACGCCAAGTAACCATAAAGTTGGCGCTTTCCACCTGCTACAAATGGAGTCTGACAATGATTCCAAGCTTCCCTATCTCGTCCTTGCTCTTTAAAATGCTTATGGAGACGTACAGCTTCCAAATAACCTGCTGCTGATGTCTCAAAAACTAAAACACTCATCCCTCGGTGCCCTTGTGGACCATATGAGTGACGAGCCTTCAATGCAGCATATTCACTAAAGCAATCAAGGAGCTCTTGATTCCCCATTCCATTCCACTACAATTTAATTCAGCAAGGTGGATTGACAGAAGAATATAAAATAAGAAAAAACTTTAAAAGTGAGAAAAAAAGAAATCTTGCAGAATATTTGAAAATTGGTAAGAATAACTTCACCAGGTATCTGCATATGTGATGCAAAATAAAAGGAAATAGAATAAGACTGCACACTTCTCCCAATTATTAAATAAAACAATATTATTATACCTTATTGTTTTCATCCTGCTCATATCTTGTATTCATGATGACAACCATTGGGGGCCAAACTATTTCATGATCTTTAACTTGCTTATCTAGTCCCTCCCATATACCATAGGCATCACCAGCCATTGTTATCGAAGCTTTTCTCCTGCGCAACTCCTCCTCCAAAATTTCAGTGAACAGTCTGTGCAGTCTTATCCTCCTTGCTTTTATAGTCCTGGCATGATTCATAAGGGGCTGCAACCCTTGGTACCAATCAATAGCACCAGCACCCCCTCGGCATGCTGGACAATGCCACTGCCTTGCTTCTGCATTTATCTCATCAACCGTCATGCTATTTAAGTCATCAAAGAATGCCCTGAACCACTTTCTCTTCTTGCTTGCATCATGGCTCTCACCAGCATCAGAGTCATTGTCATCCAAAGAAAGATCATCATCACTATCAAACACAATATCAGATTCACTGTCAACCATTTCATCACCGCTATTTTCATATTCAGCAGTGCAATGGGGTTCTGGGTTTATTTCATCCTTGCTTTGACCACTTTTGCAATCCATAGATGGAGTTCTTTCAACTCTAACAGACAAATACGATCCTTTCTCTGATGTTGGAGATATTACTGATTGTGAAGACAAGTTGCTGTCATTCAAAGCTCCTTTTCCATTGCAAGTTAGATTCTTTGGAAAATCGCTTTTAGCCTGCTGGCTTTTACCATTGGCCCCTTTTGATTCACCATTTCCGCACTTTGCCAGCTTGTGAATCACATTTGGATGCCCCCATGCATTTGAACTAGAACTCTGAGGATACCAAGGTCTTGGAGCACTACCTCCAGATATGTTCTCTGACTGCCTTG
This sequence comes from Ceratonia siliqua, assembly GCA_034509205.1. Taxonomy (NCBI): domain Eukaryota; kingdom Viridiplantae; phylum Streptophyta; class Magnoliopsida; order Fabales; family Fabaceae; genus Ceratonia; species Ceratonia siliqua. The sequence continues at coordinate 8,937 of JASKGM010006177.1, forward strand.
AGTTCACCCTGAAGTCACCAGCTTGTTCAGAATTCAGTTTGAGGTTGGCTAAATTCTGGTTCAACTGATTGTTCTTGGAACCTGACACTCTATACACACTTCCCAACTTTGGAAATGGATTGTTAACATCAGCCATCGTACAATTTCCACCACCTATTCCGGGACTGCAATTACTGTTATTTCAGAGGATAATTATTAATCAAATTCTGTGATGTTTTGAAAAAATAACTTCAAGAGGTTTCAATAATGAAATCTCCAAGAAAACCACAAGGAGTGATGATCGTTGACTTAAAAAAATAATCTAAGATCAGAAGTTCCTAAGATTTCGCTTGGTTTCATAAACATCTGTAGGGACACATACTAATTTAAATCAGTGAAAATCACAGCTCATGTGCTTGCCTTTTGTGCTAGACTAAAATAATTCTGTAATTACTGAAAAAAGCAATAATCAAATAGATACAGATATTGATTGACAAAATAGAATGAATAAGCACAACGGATGAAACTGATCAAATTCAGATAAAACGGTATACAAGTTCTTATTCTAATCAAGGAAGTCAGTTCTCATGAGTCATAAATAGAAAGACAAAACACTGGATTTAAATGATAACTGCAAAATCGTTTTAGCATCTATTTCGCTTAATGAAAAAACAATATCACCCAACAAATTTGATTTCCGGAGACCATCTCATATGACATACTAATTTTCATTATCCTTTTCAATCTCTTACTCATTACCAGCAATTCCACAGTATTAATTCTCACTAACGGTCAATTTCTCATTCAAATTGAACAGGGATTTCACAGTATTGATTTGTTGTCATCTGGGTCATTACATAATAGCAGTGAGGTGATTCTATGGAGAGTTTGAGCTCTCTCTTTAATTTTGAGAATCTCGAAGTACATTTAATGGTATGAAAATCAACCTTTTAAAATGTTAAATTCTACATAAAATCACCCATCAGTGCCATTACACAATAACGACTGGGGGCACTTCTTCCGCAGTAGTAACCAAACGGGCATATGCAGAATACAGAGGAACAATCAAGCAATTGATATTTTAAGAATCCAATGACTCTTGCCAATAATATAGATTGAGAAAACATCAAAACAATGTCAAATATAGAAATCAATTGCAACAGAGACATTTGTACTGTAAGTTGAAAAACCAAAAAACGATTAAGATTATCAACGCATCCATGATGAGCATTGCATTGAGGCCATTTGAAGCGTTGCATGTGATACAACATACGCATGCAAGAACGAGCAATGATAACAGAAGGCAAAGAAGAAGAGCCGAAAATGCAGAACCTGATGATCCCAACCAAATGGTGGCCACAAGCTGGGTAGAGGAAGAAGAGACAGAGTAATTACGTGACTGGCGCGGCGCAGAGAGAGTATCATTCTAGTTTCAATATATAGACTAATTGTGGGCCCGATAGATACGGTGCTGGTCCACCTCTGTTGCTTGGTAATCTTTACTATGGCTTTTTTATTTTTCTTTTGATTTTAATTGTTTTCTTTTAAAAATCGAAATTATTACATCCAAGTATCTAACCCTTTTTTTTAATACATCTTACCCTTTTTTAAGTATAATTAAAATAGTGAGACATTTTTTATTTTAATATTATAAACAATTCTTTAAGACTTTTTATTATAGAAATATTGTTAAGTATTCTTTTAAAAAGATGATAATATCTTTTAAATTAGGGGGGGACTAAGCCCCCTTTTTTTACTTTTTATTTTTTATTTTTTATGTTTTTTATTAATTTTTTTTATTTTTTAAAATTAATTAATTATTTTTTATATCATATATTTTTTTAATAATTTTTAAAATTTTTTTAATTCTTAATACTATTTATCAATAATTTTTTTCATTATTTATTTGTAAGTTAAAAAATTTTAAAAAAATAAAAAAAATATCTAAAAACTTTTTTAAAAAATACTTAATTAATTTTAAAAAATTAAAAATTAAAAAAAACATAAAAAATATAAAAAAAATGTTAAAACTCCCCTACCGCACACACTAGCGGTAGGGGAGTAAAATTAAATCATATATAATATTTAAACAAGACCATTGTATTTAAATGTATACAAATTCTATATGTATTTAAGTTTTTTTATCTATATTTAAGTTTCACTTGATTTTTTCTGTTAAACTTATATTTAAGTCACTCAAAGTATCATACAATTTATATTGAAAACAGAATCGTGATTGTAGATTAAGGACATATAGTTAAGTGGTTATGTAATTAACTTAATATTAAAGAATTCATTAATTATCTAAATTTAAAATTTTGATTATAAATTTTTATTTTGTAATGTAATTTATATGATGTTTACCATTACTACAATATAAAAATTATCTTTTAGAAAAAAAAACGTATAAATAAGTTACAAAATAAACTAGTGGACAAATTTTATATATATATATATA
>JASKGM010006178.1:0-11372 GCA_034509205.1 Ceratonia siliqua
TAACAGTGACATGTTAAATGATTAAAAAATTCATTTAATTTAAAAAAATTTAAAAGATTAAAGTGATGTCATTTTAACAAATAAATTTTTAAAAATTTTAATAAAGGTGAATATAATTCATCTTTTATTTTTATTAAAATTTGTTTAATTTTAAAAAAATGGAGAAAAATTAAACGGGTGGCCGGAATGATGAGGTGTATTATGAGGTCGTGAGCAGTGAGATTTTGAAATTGGCAAGATTCCTGAAAGTGGGTTAGCCGAGTCTTGATTTGTCATAATGGGATCCGGATTGTCAGGAGGGGTGTTGACTTTATGAATCCAGTTAAATTTTAGTCGGTTAGAATTTAATCAAATTTTTTTAAAATTTTTTTTAACATAAATATTAAGACATACTATTTTTAAAAAATATAAAATTTAACACGACCATTCAATCAAGTTCGAACGGTTCAAATTATCTAATTGAACTCCGTGCTCCGACGATCCAAACTTTTCATAATGTGAGTCTGAGGCATTGGTTTGTTTGTTGGGGTTTCAATTATTGTTCTTTTTGCCACTGTACCTTGATTTGGATTGCCACAGATTCCAAACTCTCTTCATCTGTCCATCATTTGTTTTTATGGTTGAGGTTGAACCAAAATTTTATAATTTTTATAAGTAACTACAATAATTCACAAATTTTATAATTTTTTGTTTAATTACTTATCATCATTCATCTACTTTAATACTTGATATATTTTCACTGAAAACGCCTTCAAACAATATGACATCAAGTTTTCTAACATAATCAAACAACTTCCCTCAAAAAGATTAAATCATGAGTAGGAAAAATACAAGCAATATATAGAAAGTTTTTTTAGATAGATTTGATATATATAAAAAATAAGTAAATCTATTCAATTGTTAATTATGCAAACATATTATAAATGTATTTTATTAAAAAAAAATTAACATGCTTATAAATTATTAAAAAAATTTCATAAAATTTCATAAAAAATATAAGAAATAAAAAATAGATAAATAATAAAAAAAAGTGATAAAAAATAAAAAGAATAATATTATAAGAAAGAGAACTACATAAAAAGTGACGTAACATAATAAGAGTTTTAAAATAAACTAATGTCTTTAATTTTCGCAAGACATAAAAGTACCCATTTGCACATTTGTCAGCATCTGATTTGGACGGGTGTGTGTGACTGTACTTCTCTTCTGTTTGCTTTTTCTGTTTTTATATAAATGCCAAAGACAATATCTTCCCGTGTTGCATTTGCCCCCAAGATTTATCCCATTTTGTTTTATTTGGCAACACAAATATGTGATTTTGTTTTATTAGGTAACAATTTTTCTAAAATATTTTTGTTTGGTGTCATCAATTCAAAATAATTACTACGATGATTTATTGTTTGATTCTTACTCTCTCTCAGGTGTTATATCAGGAGATCTAGGATCATGCCATTTTCGCAGTATCTGCAAAGGAACAGAGGAGAAAGAGAGAGAGAAAAACAGAGAGGTAGTTTGCTCTTTATAGTTCTCTCTATACATAAAATTTTAGCTATTTACTTTCGAGAGAAAAAGAGCTTTTGTGAGTTCTGTCGCGATCACTGTGTGCACGTGGAAGCCCAGAAGGTAAAATTCTGCTCACATAGCATTACACTTTGAAATTTTTTATTTATGATTCACTAAATGGATTATATATATATTCGTGCTCATACCCATCTTCCACCTTCATCAGTTTCTTCTCTCTGCCACCCCTCTCCTTTTTCTTTGTGAGCATTTCCTCCTTCCTATCATTCTTAAGTGTATGGATTCTATATGTGATGCAGTTCCCAGTAATCCTAAACTGCATGAGATTAACAATTTATCCTTCACCTTTGTGCTTTTTTTTTATTTTTCATGTTTCTGCTGCACTGGGGATGTGATTGATTCTGCTTTTGATCCGGGGCGTGTTTGTGTGCTGTAAAATTTTTCTACAATCGTCAAGTGTAAACTTGAGCCCGGCCATTTTTTTGGCATCAATTGGATTGTAATTATAATACCTTTTGTGACTTGCCTTCTTTTTGACAATACAGACTCTACATGCAGATTGGATTTTGGGTTTTATGGTGTCAGATTGTAGATTATAAATGTTATAAATTCTAGTGTCAGATTGACATTTAAGTCACGTAGTCAGTAGACAGTATATGATCTATATCCATATTGTTCCCCTCCCTAGGCTTTAGGTTTTTGTTTTAAGCCGTGAAGCAGGATCTTAGACAACTCTGGAAATCCATTTTATTTTTAGGTTTAGGAGGGCTAAACTTTAAAGCCAAAGCTGCTTACACTTACAATTTAGTGCGGACAGCAATGTGTAGTAGATGGTATCTCATTTGAGTGTATTTATTGTGTATGAATATGTTCTGATGTTCTCTTTGGTTCTTTATTTCTTTTTGATTTTCAAAAGTAGAGTTATTGTACTTGTTCAAAGCATGGCTCTCTCTGGTGGTCATAAAAATAGAGGAGAGCTCAGGATTCATGAGAGTTTGGATGAGCTAAAGACTGATTTGGCAGACTATATTGCTGAAATATCAGAGGCATCTGTGAAGGAGCGGGGAGTCTTTGCCATCGCTTTATCTGGTGGTTCTCTCATTGGCTTAATAGGGTATCATTGTCTTATCTTTTCCATGTATTGTTTCTTTGTTTCATGATTTGGTTTTGGGTTTAAATTTATGGTGGCAAACAGCAAACTCTGCGAAGCTCCTTATAACAAGACAGTAGATTGGTCCAAATGGTATATCTTCTGGGCTGATGAGCGTTTTGTGGCCAAAAACCATGCTGATAGCAATTATAAGCTTGCAAAAGATGGCCTTTTGTCCAAGGTTGTTCCCTCGATTCAAATATTTTGTGTTTCTCATTGCTTTTCCTTTTCATACAAATAATGTTTTGATTCTCAGTATTAATTATGAGTAGAGTAATATGCTTTTGGATTTGAGCATTAAACTTCTATTTTCCTTCTTTCCTAACTGCTTTTTTAAAGTGCAAACCAAACAAAAACTGAACAAGGATGTCATCTTTTAAAAAGACCGAGAGTTTCGGGTTTTTCTGTTCCTCCCGATTGACTGAGCAAGTTCAGTAGTTTGTGCCAATTTTGAGCCCTTTTTTTCCTTGAAATAACCACTTCAAAACTGTTTTAATAACATGTACATTAGGTTTGGCTTCAAAGTGTCTTATTTGAATGCCCATCTACAATAGGTACATGGCAAAATTAACAGTTGAGGTCTTGTTTGTGATATTTACTTTATTGTAGATTAACATTTATTGTGATGCAGAGGCTGTTATATACTACATTGTGTATGAACTGTAGTGAGAGGTGATATTTTGTCACTCTTCCTAGCTCACAGAATTTGGAGACATGCTGCCTAGTGTAATATTCACTACTAATTTTTCTTCATCATCATTTTTGTTTTTGTTTTCTTTCTTTTATTTGAAAAGTGGGGGCAGGAGACATTATATGCAGCTATTTTTCATGAAGATACTCTCACATCATAAGTTTGAAGTTCGAAACGCGGATTTGCAAAACTTGTTTTTAGTAGAGAAAATAACTATTTTCAAAGTGTGCTTGTTCTGCAACAATATGATGGTTGGTTATTCAATGTTTATAAACTGAGGCAATTTTATGCATGAACCCTTCTCCACTAACCAATACAAGGGCCTGTCCATAATGTGTAGCCTGTATAGGTGATTCATGATTCTTGTCTGCTATTCATAATCTACAGTTTCCATGATTGCTTGCCTGGTTGAACCATTTTTGGTCAAATGATAGTTATGGTATGTAATACTATATGTGTTGCAGTGCAAACTCCATCAGGGCTAAACTCACATGTCTATTGCTCATTAACCATGGAAGTTGTATTAAATTATATGGATATGAAAAACTAATAAATAATGAGAAATTTCTGCTAAAAAACATTTCAAGTTATAAAAATTAGTGACTGACATTAATGATAAATTATATACTTGCTCCGTGGTTATCCATTGGTTTATTATGTTTGGTAAGCTTTTAGTCATGTATCTTGAGTTATCATTCCTTGATTTGCAAATTCAATATTATTCACTTGTTCTGACTTAAAAGTACAACTTTTCATTGTAGAATGAGATTCCCAGACAAGAAAAAGGAAAGTGTAAATTGTTAAATCTATAATTCTTGCTGATTAAATTGTTAAATCTCATTCATGTCAAGTTTGTGCTTGCTGCATGGTCTAAATTGGCTCAAATGTGAATTTTCTTGATTGGTTTGTGGGTTGGAACATTTGGGGAGAGTGAAGTGCCTGAATAGTGTTAGGTAAATTTCTTGTCCTTATTTGTACTTTTCTGCCATCTGACTGCAAAAGTAGAGGTATATTATCTGCACGAGATTGTAGGCTACTTTGAAACTATACCTTTCCAAAAGGACTCATCATGGAAAGAGAAATGGTGCTGAAGCTGCTTCATTATATAACAAGTATAATTTCTACACCCCTAAAATAAAGGAAAATAAACCATGTATGAGATTTTTAGTCAAAATTGAGACATTCCTTTATCGTCAGAAAGTACTGGGGGAGGAAGCAGAGGAAAGAGGGATGTCTGAATTTTGACTAAAATCTCAGTTGCACTTGTCTTTTCAACAGATTGATGTATCACAGTTGTGTCAACACTCGCAATTTTTGAATGTATAGAGGAAAAGGGTGTGGTTCAAGTGGGACTTTTGTAAAACTTTGGTAGTTAGATCAGTGGGTTGTTCTTTATGCTCTATGTTCTTTGTGGGTAGTTGTTGATTGAATGATGAACATAGTTTGTCAGATGACGTTAATCAGGCTTCAGATTTATGTCTATAACGTTATCTTCTATTTTTTTGGTTCTCTTGTCAAGTACTGTTCTGAGATCCATGTGTTTAAGATACTGTTCAACTCATGCATGACAGTTTTTCCAGTGGTATATTAGTTTTATTATGTATATGGTCATTAAAAAAAAAATTGTAATTGTTTTCTTAAATATTAGAGGTGCACTTTTTTTTTTGTAAGCGCCTTGTGGAAACCCTGAATTGTATATATTGTTTTTGTGCTTCTATAAATTATAAGAGATGCTTATGAATAAATTTCTTATCAATGGAAGGAGCTATTATTCAGATTTTGCTTGTTTTTATTTAAATGTTGAGGTCCACAAATGGAACAAGGGAGAGCCTCTGGTGCAAATATTATGTCATGCATTGATGTGAGAAGATGACTTTCTTTTTCTGTCTCTCCATTTGTGTCTTTTAATATGTCCTGGAGATTGTACCTGGTTTAGTTATATTAGTCTTAATATTCATTTATTTTCTCTGATCATTTTCTAGTTATATTAGCAGGTGCCCATTGTCCCCAGTCATGTGCATTCTATTAACGATTCAGTGTCAGCAGAAGAGGCTGCTGATGAGTATGAGTTTGTCATCAGGCAGTTAGTAAAAACTCGAGTGGTCAGTGTGTCTGAGATAAGTGACTGCCCAAAGTTTGATCTCATCCTTCTTGGGTTGGGTCTGGATGGCCATGTTGCCTCTTTATTTCCTGATCACTCAGCACTCAACGAGAGGGAAGAATGGGTTACTTTTACTACTGATTCCCCCAAACCCCCACCCGAGAGAATCACATTCACCTTGCCTGTCATCAATTCTGCATCCAATGTAGCAGTGGTCGTCACCGGTGACAGCAAAGCAGATGCTGTACACTTAGCAATAGATGATGTTGGACCTGAGTGCCCGTTTATAGCCGCAAGGATGGTCCAGCCAGCAAAGGGTAAGTTGGTGTGGTTTTTGGATATGCCAGCTGCCTCAAAACTTGAAGCTTCCAAAATGTCCAATTAGGGATGAAGTCCCTTGCAGAGGTGGAAGTTTGTATGTAGTGAAGTAATTTATCTTGGATAAACATTCTCCATTTGCCTTTTCTTACTCTCTCCTGGGAGGTTGTTTTTAGAAGTGTGGTTTTTGTAAGCAGCCAATAAAGTTGTTGATAGCATCATTCATCTGTCTATAACTCTAGCTCCTCCTGCTGATGGTCTTACCTGTTAGCAATTTAGAAAGGAAATTAGGTTCATGTAATTCTAGGAGTTCACTCTCTTATTTTTCCTGTTTTGTTCAAATTGTAATATCTAGTCTCTTCCTGATGATGAAAGATTACAAATATGTTTTTCCCCCATTTTTCTTCCACCTCCTTCCCCTTTTTGGATTCAGGACTAATTTTGAAGAATCCTCTCCAATTTTGGGGAGAAGCGTTTGCACCATCAAGAATTTACTTATCCTCATTTACTTCTATTCATTGGGGCATGTATGTTACTGACAATGAAGAAAGCCTTTGATCATCATTAATTTTCATGGTATTTAATAAGAGCAAATATCCTTTTCCTTTGAGCATACAGTTGAAATGCAAATATTCCAAGCCACAACTAATCTTTTGTGCTATCATCTACATCAAAAGAAAAATCAAAATATTTCTGTACATTAATTTGGATGGATATTATGAAAAAGAATGTTATTAGAATGAGTCACACCGTCCCAGCTAAACTTTGCAAAAGGGAGACCAACAAACAATTCCACAACTCCGAAATTAAGTTCTCATAGGCTTTCAAGAGATTAAGACCACATTCTAGGCATCAAAGCGTCAAGGCCTGAGAGTGTATCGTAACATCGCTCTGAATGCAGAGTGTATCTAAAAGTTTCTTGCAGTGTAGGTGTGAGAGGACAAGTTGATGGCTTATTTCCTTTTTGACTTAAACGAGGGGTTAGGACTAAAACGGCTATAGAGTTGGGTGGTTTAGAACGATGACAGAGATTGTGGTACGCCACTAGTGCTCTGTAGTCAGGGCTTACAGTGATGGATACATCTTGGACATGGACGATCATAATAGTTTAGTTTTGAGTTAGAGTGATAAACAAGATGAGATCTGGATGGCCACGAAGTAACAGGACATCAACCTATACAAGATGGGATTTAAACACCAATGAGGAATAGGGATGGAAATCAAGATTGAAAAAAGTGTCATTGTCTTCTTTTTTTTTTTTTTTTTTTTGCTGTTCTAGCTCTGTATCATATTGTTCTTTGAATTTCCTTTCTTTCATTTCCGCCCTAATTATAGAGACCCACAATGGCAACTTGAAAAAGAATAAAGATAACAATGTATATTAATAATTTAATATCACTTAATGCTTTTAAAGCTTGTTTGAGAGGATGGAGTGAGATCGGAAAAAGACCGAGTAATGATATTCATATATCACTTTTTCTTATACTATCCTTACATCTCCTTTCACATATATTATTTTAATATTATTTATCACCTACCATCATCATTATTTTATAATATATAAGAGTAGTATAAAAAAAATTGATATATGAATATTAATATATTATTACTCAAAAAGACCTAAACCATTGTTTAGACGTCTTTTCATTAATAGTGTAACAAATTGAGAAAAATAAGAGAGAATGAGATTATTGACTCGTCTAGTCAAGTTCCTATGTATCTACTTATAATGAAATAAGGTTACACTGTATTAAAGTCCTAAGCCCACTAGGACAACAGGTGATACCTAATTCCATAGGGAAACACATAATCACACTTAACACTTCCCCTCAAGCTAAAGCATATATATCAATCATGTCCAATTTGTTACAAATGTATTGAACTTAGGACCGATTAAGTGCCTTTGTAAAGACACCAACAAATTGTTCTCCAGTTTTAATATGGCTCGTGGAGATTTGGCTATATTAGATCTTCTCACGAATAAAATCACAATCAACTTCTATATGTTTAGTCCTTTCATGAAAAACTGGATTCAAGGCAATATGAATAACTGCCTGATTATTACACCATAACTTCATAGGAGTTCACATGTTGCCTGAGCCATAGCTCGGTATTCAAATTCCGCATTTGATCTCGCTTCAACATTCTGCTTCTTACTCTTCCAAGATACAAGACTTTCTCTCACAAACACACAATATCCAGAAGTGGATCTCTTATCAATAGGTGATCTAACCTAATCGGCATCAGAGAAGCCTTCAATTTTGCAATGCCCATGATCACTGTAAAGAAGCCCTTGTCCAGGTGCATTCTTCAAGTACTTCAAAATGCCCTGTAATGCATCCCAATGAACAGTACGAGGAGATGCCATGAACTGACTCACAATGTTGACTACAAATGATATGTCAAGGCTAGTAACAATGAGATAGTTTAACTTCCTCACTAATCTTCAGTATCTCTTTGGATCAAACAATAATGCACCATCATCTGTAGTGAATTTTAAATTTAGGACCATAAGAGCCTCACAGGGTTTGACTCAGTAATCTTGTCTCAGTCAATAAGACTAGTACATACTTTCTCTGTGATAACAGAATACCCTTATTGCTACGATTCATTTCAATACTTAGAAAATATTTCAAATGGTCCAAGTCTTTAGTCTGAAATTTTGATTGGAGAAAGCTCTTGAGTGCATTGATTCCACATCAGTCATTTCCAGTGAGTACAATGTTATTACATATACCACCATCATGATACACCCAGCACTGGAGTGTTGATAGAACATTGAATGATCATAACTGCTCCTGTGTAAGTCAAACTCACAAACCACCTCACTCAACCTTCCAAAGCAAGCTCGAGGTGATTGTTTCAACCCATACAAAGTTTTGTGTAAATGACATACTTTACCAATATCCTTGAGTAACAAACCCAGGTGGTTGCTCCATATAAACTTCCTCTTGGAGATTGCCATGCAGAAAGGCATTTTTTACATATAATTAATGAAGAGGCTAGTGCCGAGCAACAACCAGAGAAATAAACAAACGAACGAAGGCTAATTTGGGAACTGGCAAAAATATCTTAGAGTAATCAATGTCATAAGTCGAAGTATATCCTTTAGCCATGAGACGGGCTCTGAGATTAGCAACGAAACCATTTGGATTAACCTTGACTGTATACACCCAGTCTAACCTGTTTGTCAGAAGAGAGAGAAACAAGATCCCAAGTATGATTCTGATTAAGGGCAAACATTTCTTCATTCATAGCAAAGGTCCGACCAACATGAGCAAAAGCGTCTCGCATAGTTGTAGGGATAAGGACAACATCAAGGAAGGCAACAAACGACCGAGAAGCAGAAGACAGCCAGTCATAGAGAACAAAGGAAGAAATGAGATAGGTTCAAAAGCGTTTACCTTTTCAAAGGGCAATAGGGAGGTCTAAACTCAGGTCTAGAGACAAGAACGGCGGTAACGACTGGGATTCTAGAGGTTCAGAGGACACAGCTGGGACATTCTACAGTACACAGGTTTGGGAAGGTTCAAAAGGGCGAGGGCAACGCGAATATACCTGAGGAACAGGGGGACAAGGGGCAGGGGGCTTGGGAACATGCTCAATGGACAAGACTTGATGACTAGAAAGTCATCAGTGGATGCATAGGAGACAGTTTAGTCAAACTGAAAGGGGGTAAACTCAAAGAAAGTAACATCAGCGGAGATAACATAACGACCCAAGTCAGAGGAGAAGCAACGATACCCCTTCTAAGACGGAGAATACCAAAGAAAGATACACTTCAGGGAACGAGGATAAAGTTTAGACACACGGCGACACACATCATGAACAAAACAAGTACAACTAAAGATACGAAGAGTAAGCGAAAACGAAAGGTGAGACGGATGTAAAACCGAGTAAGGAGACTGACCATATAACACAGAGCCAATAAACGATTAATCAAAAAATAGGCAGTAGAAACAACATCGGCCCAAAAAATTTTAAGAACATCCATACAAAACAAAAGAGCGGGTGCAACTTCCATTAAATGTCTATTCTTTTGTTCGGTGACCGCACCTTGTTGAGGAGTAACATTGCAGAAAGACTAATGTAAAATACCATGTAAAGTGAGAAATGAAGTAAAGGTAGAGGAAAAGCATTCTTTAGCATTATCACTACGCAATATCTTGATTGGAGCATGAAATTGTATTTGTATTTCAGAATAAAAGGCAAAAAATACCGAAAACTTCAGAACGATTCTGTATTAAATAGAGCAAAGTGGCACGAGAGAAATCATCAACAAAAATGACGAAGTATCTAAAACCAATTTAGGACACAACTAGACAAAGACCCTAATATCCGAATGAACAACATCAAAGGGAGCAAAAGCTCGTTTATTGACACACATAGGAAAAGAAGCATGACACTGTTTAGCAAACTTACAGGACTCACATTACAGGACTCACATTCTAATTGAGATACATACTTGACACTAGGACATAATTTCTTCAAGACTTAAAGCGAGTGATGACAAAAGTAGCAATGAAGGTCCAAGGGAGATGTGGTGTTAGAACAGGTGATGGAGGATGGTATGGAAGATGGCGGGCACTCTAGAATGTACAGACCATGTGATTCCCGACCTCTACCAATAATTCGCATCGTCTCAAGATCCTCAAATACACAATAGTCAAGGAAAAATTCAATACTGCATTGAAGTGCTCGGGTGAGCTTACTGACAGAAATCAAATTGAAAGGAAATTTAAAAAGGTAAAACACAATAAATAAAGGGATGGTGGATGAGGGATTAGCTGTACCCTTCCCAAGTATCGGGGTGGATGAACCATCTGCCAAAGTTAGATTAAGCAAGTGGGACGAAGGAGAAAATGAACTTAGAATACCTGTGTCTCCAGTTATATGATCTGTGACACCTGAGACAATGACCCAGCCAATGAGAGCAAGGAAAGATAAGTAGTAGAGGTACCCGTTTGGATTGTACATAAGACTGAGTTGCCTGAAATTGAGCGAACTGGGCATACTCCTCAATAGTCAAGGTAAAGGTCTTAAGCTCTCCCCTGGTTGAGGATCTGAAACACTAGAGTTTCGGCCACCAATTCAACCACCTCGGGAACCACTGTGACCACCTTGGGAACCACTAGGATTATTAGTCCCTAAGAAAGCAAATGTCTCACCTGGGCTAATTACACTCTAAGAGAATTCTTGATTTGTCTAGAGCAAACGAAAATACACATCTTAGAGTTTCAATTTATCAGACCCAGTCAAGATTTAGGACCGAGTTGTACTATACTCACCACAGAAACTAGTAAGAAAGTCGATAGCCACTATCTGCTCACGCTATTCTCGTATTTCCTGAACATCACTAGTAATCAGGAGCAAAGTATTGAGTTCTTCATACACTTTCTTATACTAGGTGAAGTGATATGTTAGGAGATTTCTTTCTGATCGAATCGGTAAAAGTCTTGAAGGACATCAAATATATGGGTCAGATCCTCCTTGCCGGAGTACAATAATTCCAAATAATCCCAAAGATCTGTAATGGTGTCACAATAAGTAGTAATGTCCTCAACCTCGGCTTCCAAAGTCTGTCAGATTTG
>JASKGM010006179.1:0-43380 GCA_034509205.1 Ceratonia siliqua
ATTCATGTCCTAAACACAAATATCAGCATTAATAACCATAATAAGACATAAATTATAACAAATAGACTAATTAAAAATAGAATAAAAATACAAGATAATGTATTTATCACATTCCTTGCATCTAGAGCAAAATCTGGGTAAACATGATCAAAATGCTTTCATGTCTCTCTATCTGATAAGTGCGACAACACCCCTGACTCATGTGAGTGTTTCCAATGCCATCTCATTTCACCAACAGATGCATTATATGTAAAAAGTCTTTGTAGTATAGAAATTATAGACAAATACCACATCTATTTGTTTAGAACAACTCTAACCTTCATTTTACCCACTTGTGACTGTCTAAACCGTGCTGCATCACAAAATCGACATTGTCTACAATAATCAATCTTCTTATACCCATGATACAGTATAAATTTGTAGGTATCCGATGATCGCTTGATAGAATCTCACTTATAAGTGTGATAAACTCATCTATACACCCCCCCACAACATTATTGTTTGACTTAATATTTAACAATCTAACAGCAGTTAAAAGGACAGAGTATATCTCACATTCTTCCCATAATGGAGACTGTGCGGCACTCAACATATCATAAAACTTGGCCGAATCTTCATTAGGATCCTCCGCCACTCTCTGGTAATGCTCCATTTGAAAAGATAGCCCACAACATCCATAACAATCTACTTGTACAGTTGGAAATATTAGGTCTCAGCCTCAACCTCAATTGGTTAGGGTAATGTTGGTAAGGTCTTTCCATGAAACACTCAATAATAGTAATTCTCCATAAAACATTTCTTATATAAATGTCCCTTTATATCATCCGGTATTTGATACTTTTGGTATTTACATTTAACACATGGCATATAAACATCCCTCCAGCTTCAACATAAACGTTAAGTATAAAAGTAAATTGAATAAATTTCTCAACACCCCTGCAAAACTTAGGTGTAACAACACTCCTTCTGTTGGTATACAGTCTATTATTCATCCAACAACGTTGTTCAAGGAACTTCATATTCTTTCAATATATAACAATAATTAAAAATTAATTACATAACATACATCAAATCATATTATTGACTAAAAAATAATTTAAAATAATTATACAAATGTAAAAAATATCATACATAGTTTTATTTATTAAATTAAGCCTTAAACATCATAAAATTTAAATAATCCAAAAGTATTCCAAAAAATATGGAAAAAGCATTCAAACACTCTACATCCATCACACAACGAAAGCCCCAAGTAAATTTGCCAAAATATAAATAATATTTAATTTATTAAATTAATCTCTAAACACCATAAAATTGAAATTCACCCAAAATAATTTCTTAAAATATGGGAAAAAATATCTAAACACTCTAGTACTCTACATCCATCATACAACAAAAATCCACATATACTCCAATTTGAACATTTTAATTCAGACTAATTTGAACATATTAATTCGGATTAATTTGAACATAACTATTACACATCAAACTAAACTATAAACCAACTCTACACATTATCAAATACCTATTTACCAACATCATATATTTAAACAAAACTAAAAACCAACCAAAAACTAACATATAAGTCCCAAATTTAAGAAGAAAATTCAAAGGTAGAAAATGAGGAAAACTTTGGCCAACCTCAACTCCAAAGCTTCAAATGGAGGAAGGAGAAGGACTAAACACCATTTTACCTTGTTAGAAAATGCCCAAAAGTGGTTGGAGAGTCGAGTTGGACAAAGAAAATGCGTTTGAGAGAAAGGAAAACGTTAGAAACTGAAATTAGAGGAGATGGAGGCCCTAGTGTGATATTTCTAGATTTCTCATGGACCTTCTCACATACAACATTCCCTAAAACTTATTCTCACAGCCATACTCCGTGACCACTGATAATAAAATGATGCATTTCAATTATTAGACTATTCTCATGAACCCTATCAATGAGAATCAGTCTCACAAAATGTTGTCCATGAGAATAGCGGTGAGAAAATATTCATGCCATATGGCACAAGTTGATTCTAACGAATGTTCCCATTGGGTTCTCACAAACTTTCTCACTGACACTTTGTTCATGTGAATATTCATGAGAATAAATCGTTTTGCAAAAATGTCGTGAGAATTGCTCAAGAAATTTTGGTTCATGAGAACTTCCATGTGAGAAGCCATGTTTTCTTATAGTGCTGGCCATCCTAAGTGAATGGATGGCTAGTTTTTTAGCAACATGACTAAATTTACTCCCATAAAAAACATACTTTCAACAACAAAACTTTTCACTATTATTCACATAATTATTACTATGAAAGCTGTCTGAAAATATCATAGTTAAGTGAAAACAAAACAAGTCATTACAAATTGAATGGCACACTTTAAATCACATAAACTCAAAATCTTAAAGGTTGAGTTTTTATTTAAATTGCCATTTATTTTCTCTTCCTTCTCTTCATAAATCCATTACTACTTTTGAACTCAATTGTTTCAAGTACTAAACAATTATAGAAGAATATGGGAGAAAGTTATTATATATATATAAACATGATTAGGGGTGTCAAAATGGGTTGGCCTTTGATGGGTCAAGCCAAAAAATCATTTTCTTAAAAGTACATATAAAATTTAACCCAGTCTTAACCTTATAGGGTTAGCCAGCTAAACAAGCCTTAATGAGGTAGCCCATGAAAAAATTATAAAAAAATCATAAAATTTCATAACAAAACAAAACCTAAACTATCAATCAATTATCCTCAATAATTACGTAACATTTTCATACGTAACAAAACACCATTATAGACTTAATTGCCACAAAGACAATAGCATGAAGTTAAAACCAAAACGATCAATCATTATATTTGAATCTTGCTTAGATAAATTTTGTGTAATTATTGAGATGTCATCTTCTTCTTCATCCACAAAGTATAAATTATTATCAAAGTTAGTAACAATAATGAGAATAAAGAAAACTGAATAAGTTTAAGGATAATAAGCTTATCAATATGAACAAAATCATGCAACCAATTACGGGTACAAATAAGAAAAGGTTTGGATTTGGATGGAAGGAAACTATGATGAGAGAAAACATGGAAGGGTTTGGCTATGCAGTAGAAGAAAAAAAAAAAAAAAAAGAGTGCTGGCCTAGCCCATCATGGGATGGCCCCTAATAGGCCAGGCCAAAAATGACCATGATTTTTTGGGGCCAATTTTTTTGACTCAAAACCCACATAATTGGTAAGCTACGACTCGTTTTGAAACCCCTACACATGATATTGAGATTAATTACTTTCCTCTTTTAGTTCTTTTTATGTTTTGTAACATTAAGAAATAGCCTAGGCTAAGTTTGGCCTAAACTTTGGATTAGGTATGAAGTTTAAACCTAAATCTTATCTTAAAATTCATGTTCAATGCCAAACCTAGGCCAATTGTTTAGATCTTAATATCATCATAAAGCCCAGCCCATTTTCACCCTAACAATCTTCATACCCTTTTCAACGAAAGTTAAATGCTTCTACATATGTAGGTTACCAAATTATGTGAGAAATTAATTTTATGCATGCTGTTACATTAATGATGAGCTAACCAAAAGAAAAAAGTACACTAAGTCTGTTCAAGTTACTAAATAATTAACTAATTTTGAACAATTTTGGCAATTTTTAAGTTTATGGCATTCTTCAATTTTTCTTGTGTTTGAATTGCGATAATTAACTTTGATATATGATGGTTTATAAAAATAGATTTATACATTGACTAATAAATATAATTTTTGACATTATATTGAATGAATTGTTCTTAATCATTAATATAAGTAGTGAGGTATCATGTCTAAATTAGAGTTATTCAGGTTAAGCTAGTCCATTGAGCTCAAATTCAAACCTAATAAGTAGGCTTGCATAACTTTAAGGCTAAGTTGGATATGCCCAAGTCCGACCCAACAATATAATTTATCCATTCTTTAAATTGTATATCAAATTTATTATTTATATTCTTTCTTTATATTTTCTTTTATTATGACTGCCTTTTAATTTTTCACTATATGAATTTAATTTTTTCTAATAAATCAAACATGATAAAAAAAAATGTATTTCTTGGACAAAAATACCCTTATTTATAAATGTGAATCTAAATTGATTGTAGATTGATTTTTCTAACATTTTTTAGACAAAAAATTCTATTTATTTGTAAAAATAATCAAATTAACTCAATTAAATAATTTTCTGAAAAATTAAATAAAATTTATTTATATAAAAATAAGCATGGATCAAGGCTAAGCTTTGTTCATGGGCACGAGTCAATATCCAACCTTTAATAATGAGTCTAAATTAAGATATAATTAAGCTGTCACCATAATCTATTAAGTTTTAGCTCAAACCTGGTTGACCTGACCCATTAACATGTATAGTTTAAATCATAGAGACGTAGGTAGGAGATGGAGAAAATTGTTGATAGATTAGAATTAATGGCGTTTATCAACTCTTTATTGTTTGCATTTGGACTATGCTCTACAATATAGATTATGAAAATAGAATTTCGTGTTCACTATTATAAACTATAACTAATATAACACTTAATGATAAACGCTTTGCTGACAAAATCAATGGTGAATAAAGATTTGGTGTAATATTCTGTGATTCTATTAATTGTAAGAACTAGAACTTGTGTTTCCTAAATGAGGGTGTATTGCCTCTTCAGTTGGTTTGGTCAAATAACTAGTTCAATGTTTAATTATTTAACAATCTGTACTGGTCAACTAAGCTAGAAAAGAAGGAGAATCTAACAGAGAATATCGTAGTTTGAAAATTTGGTCTGTGGCTAATCACTTTGAGGAAGAATTCTGTAATCAATGGATTATCTTTATCCTCTTTTGGGTACCATTTTCTTGAATTTTCTGTTGGGTGATTTCATTTGCCTTAAAAGAGCTAAGTCATGACTTTTGGTTCACCAAAGCATAAGCCAGTTTTGGAAGCCTATCTTATCTCAACAATAACTACTAGGTCCAATAACCGTAGGCAATACTGTCCAAGGAGATATGCTTTCTACCTATTTGAGTTTAAATCTTGAAATTAATGCCTAGGAGAATTTATTCTCCTAAATGTACCAAGCCGATGTGGTGGAGTATGCCTGAAGAGGAGCTTAACTAATCTCAATTGATTCACAAGTTGACTGAAAAATACTGTTACTGTATAAGAGGAAACTAATAGGTCCAATTATGTCTACAAACTCATATATATCTAAGGAAAAGATTAGGTAAGCTTCATTTAACTTTTTATTCATTTTTTTAATTAACTTTGGCAAGATTAGAAATCATATCAAAACTTGTTAGCTGACTACATCTTTAATTGGGATTTCTTTTCACTTTTCCCACAATGAGGTTCTTACACAATGATCGTCAATAATATAGCTATTATGGATGAGTAACATTTAATAATGAGCCCTAAAATAAACATGGGTATCGACCTATGAAAAAGTTATGAACATTTTCACATAAAAAAATTTAAAAAGCTTAGATAAATTTTAAAGTGTTTTGTTGCATCCCACACAATTTGGACGTATACATGACTTTCATGACAAGGGATGGGAACAAATACAGCACACCAAAATTTTAACAACGACGTCAAGCCGAACACTAATTGGTTTAGATTTGACTCCTTTAATAAATGAGTTTCTTAAGCTCAACTTAGTTAATAAATTAATAAGTTTTAAATTTCGTTCAAATTTAAGTCATTTAATAAATGAGCAGTTTGATTCGGCCCATTAAGTTTAAATAAGTTTAAACAAATTAAGTTGAAACTTAAATTAATTAATTTATATATTTTATATTAATATATTTTCTTATGGAGACATGTGGTTTTGTTTAAACAATCTTAATTATTCTTTGGATAGCATGAGTGAAAAGCTAGCAAATCTAGTCCAACTTGAAAAAGGTACACTAAGAATGGCAATCTATGCCCCATAAGCTGCCATAAGCTGCCATAAGCTGCTTTACCTTAAGAATACCTCGAATGGCAATTTCTCCTCACTTCTACAAATGTTTTCCTCTACTTTATGCTGCATCCTCCACATATCTTAACTAGTTTACCAATTATTTTTATTGCACCGCCAATGTGTTAAGGATTTCTTACATAACGCTCATTTTTCTTCTATTTCATTCACTCACAGAATGATTAAAGCTGTTAAAATAAACTTGATCCAACCCGTAAAATGGGGTGAGTTGGATTATCATTTCACTAACCCAAATGATAAAATAACTTTTTGGTCCGTCATATGGTGGCCGACGAAGTGAGTTGAGTTGGGGCTAGCCCAATGGATTAAAAAAAAAAATTGTAACTTTTTTATATATAAAAAAAAAGAATAGTATGGTTTTGTTTCAAATGGTTTTTTTTTTTTTTAGATTTATGTAAATGTCTTGACTAATAATAATTTCCAATGAGATTGATTATTTAATTATGTGAACAGTTAAATTTGATAGTTTATAATTTATATAATAAAAGTCCATGTAAAACTTTTTCGCTAAACTAATTAATTTCTAATGCTTGTTATGTTCAATAATTTATGTAAATAATTGTGAACATAAGTAATTAAAATATTAAAATTAAAATTATTTTTTTATTTCATGAATTTAGATATATTAAATTATATAAGATTCAGTCATGAGTACTATATTATTAATCTAACTTCTATTTTTTAAAATTAACTCAATCTTAATTTAAATCTTAATTTTATATAATGAATAACTTTTGGTTTCATAAGTTTGTGATTTTGATTTATCTTTGTTATGGCGACCTGAATTAAGATTTTATAATAGTCAGTATTTAAATGATTGGTTTGACAATTATACAACAATTAGTATTTGAATATTTATTACACTTAAATAAACTAGTAGGTAGAAGTTGCATTATTTGAAAGTAAATGAAGGGAAACATATAACGTGATAAGACTAAATACAATTGCCACAAAGTACTGTGTGTTTATGTGGATGGCCATTAAACTAATCAAATACCGTTGTCTCAAAATATGAGGAGGAAGTAAGGGTGCACTTAGGGTTTTTCCTTCTGCCCTTTCTTTTTTAGTTCATGGTACTTTTTTTTTTTGTAAAGACAAGTTCATCTTTTTGGGCTGCTGCTATAGGCGCCTCACTGCCTCCTTTCTTTTATTATTTATATCTTTTATATAATAAGTTCTTTTAAATTTATGATTGAAGGAAGATCTAATGATATTTTTTCAATTTGATTGAATTTTTTATCTTCCGATTTATTGTTTTTGGTAAATTGAAAAGTTTTTAATCCCATCATTTTGTTTGAAGTTTTTTTTTTCTGGTTAATTGAGATTTTTCTAATTATTCTTTCTTGTGGCCTAAGTATTTTATGTTATTATGAATATTGTTGCATTTCATATATCAAGTGAATAGACATGATTTTCTTTCTATAACACCAATAATAATGGTGAAGATTTTTCTTCCCAAAGATGTAGTTTATGGGATCAAAAAACTGATATTCGTCCTTTAATTTAACAAAATATTAAATAGTCATATGTTATTATTAAATCAAATTTTTATAATTACTAGCTATAAGTGCCTTGGGTATTATTTTTAAATAAAATTTATATTTCATAAAAAAATATAGGAGGAGATATCCAAAATATTAAACAGCGGGATTTTTTTGGTATTATAATTTTTTTGTGAATATTAGTGTTATAATAAGTTTGACTATTTTTTAGCCATTAAAAAACTGTAGATTAATATCAACAGTATATTATATTATATTATATATATATATCGATTACCAACAAAAAAATAGGGGAGGAAAGTCTACCTCATTCTAAGGATAGTATATGCCACAAGTTTTAACAAAAACTTATAATGATATTTATCTCTTACGAAAAAACATTTGTGACAAAAAACAGTATGCATATTATCTTTAACATATTACCTAGTGACCTGGTTATCATTTATAGGAGCTGTTGTGGCCGAATCCAAACCCTACAAGAAAGGCACAATCACAATCAGTCCATGATCCAAGAGGACACAAACAAATATATCCTTCTAAATTATTTTTTTCGTTTTAAATTATTTGTCGTTTAAAATTATTACACACGAATTAAAAAAATTATTAAATAGTCTCAATTCAAGTAAAAAATAATTGTATTTGACTAAATTGTATTTATTAAAATCAATTTAAACTCTTGGTATTATTCTATTAAAAATAACAATAAATAAGAATAACATTAAAAAATAATTATTATTATTTTATTGATAATGTAAAATGACAGATAATTTAAAATAAAATAAAACTTCTAAAATAACATATAATTTGAAAGAGAAGGAATATCATAATTAGAAAACTACCTTTATGCTCAGGTATGAATTCACTTTTTACTTTCTCAGCATTTATTATTTTTCATAACTCATATCATAGTAATTTGAGAATTAAAATTTAAGTATTATCAACTTGACTTTTAACTCACGTATATCATTTTGGGATCTGGGTACTGTGCAGTCGGGATCCGATCAAATCCGAGCCGTCCAACTTGTGTTGAATGGCTCGGATGTAATCTTTAAATTTTTTTCATTTGGCACAAATTCCAAACAAATTTTTTTAAAAAAAATTTAATAAAATCGTGGTTGTCCAATATTAATTGAATGGTCACGATCTTCTAATTAGAATTCGTGCAGTCAGACCCCTGACTGCACGGGATTCAAATTCATCATTTTGCAAGACACCACTCACCATCAGCATCCATCCTGACCTCCATCGAAACAACCCATCTGCATCATCAGGAGCCAGCACATATAAGCTTGATGATGCCCATTTATTTCAGTTAATGATGCCCATTTATTTCAGTTAATGTTGGCACGTTAACCAGAAGATAATGGCCATTTAACAAGATCAACATTGCCGTACGCTGATGGCCGGCCTTGAAGGCCTCCTCCTGATATACTGATACCCCTTGGCTTTCAATTTTCCACATGCTATAATAACCTTTGGCTAGGGACTCTCTGATAGAAATAATTAATTGTGGCTTTCTTGTTCATTTATAACTCTTAAAAGTCTTGACGATATCTCCAACGCTATTTATTTCTTATAAATTAAGAATTTATGGAACAAACTAGTGGTTAGGGGACTTAACTTTGATAATAATAGATAATTATTTATATAACTTCAAGTAACATGTCCACTTTTTAATTTTTATCATATTTTTCAATCTTAAAGTTTATATCTTGCTCGTTAGTATAATAATTTTTTTAAAAAAAAAATTCACACAACTTAATATTGAAATTACACAATTAGATTTAATTAAAATATTTAACAAACATTATAAATATTTTAAAATAACAAAGCAACTAACATCTAGATTATAGAGTACGGATTATAAGAAAATAACAATACAACTAAATCTAGAAAGAGAGAGAGGGATACCGGTACAAGAAGTAAAACACTTACACTTTTCGATATTTTACTATAAAAAATTTTTTATTAATCTAATCGTTAAAATTAAAAAAATTATTATATTAATATTATATGTCAAATTTTAAAAAATAAAAAATAATAATGTATGTAATCAAATAATTTATTATTGTTTATATTTAAACATTATATTGTATGTTAATTTTATAAAATATTGATAAGATACAAAACAATTAAGGATTAAAACAAGAATTTGTATGTCTGATCATTTTAATCTAACGATAAATTTTGTGAAAAAAAAAATATATCTTATAAAAGTTATGTAATAGTGTAAAATAATTTATGATTGAGATTAATGTTAATTTATTCCTCCTCAATTATATGTATATATATATAAGCAAGAGAAGACGGGTTGAGTTTGCTTCGTTTTAAAATAAGATTTTTTTTTTTTCATCTAAAGTCGTTTTTTGAACTCAAATATAAATTTTAAGCTAAAATTAAATCACCGGACTAAATGGTTGAATATGAGAGAATGGAAGGAATTCCATGTGTAAGTCTAACATATGCCTACACCCCTAGAAAACAATGAATGTGCTGATCTGTTTTTTTGTACTAAGAAAACAGAAATTAGGAAAGCAAGGAAACCAAGCAACCTGTGGCAGATAAACCACATAGAAAGTCATATACTAATGCTACCCACGCTCAAGAGGACCTATATCAGAACTACAGATCCAGATTCCGTTAAGTAGGGGGATATTATGTTAATGATGTGATTGTTTATTTATTTTTAAATAATTATAATATATTTTTATTTTATTTTTATGTAAATAAAATTTATTTATATTTATATATAAACAAAATAAAATATTTATTATAATTATTAAAAAATAAATAAACGATCATAATTTTATTAATATAACTAATTATATTATTTATTATCATAATTATATTCATTTTTTCCAACTACACACCACGTTAAGCATTTATGTAACTTTCATCATCAAAATCTCAGCTTGCTAACCTGCATTTATGCGAAACTTCTTCTGTTCCCCATAAGGATGTTCATGATAGGTCATCCCACTTTCAACCAGATTTAATTTTAATAATAACATATATTAATGAAAGTCCAAACTCAATTCTGATTTTGCCAAATTTTAGGCTCAATAGAATTGATGCTAAATGAGTAAATATATTCCTATGCTATTTTTTTACATATTTTTTATATTTTATTTTTAATTATTAATATATTATAAAATAATAAATAATAATAAGTAATAAATAATAATATATATGAGAAAAAATATAAAAATAATATATAAAATAATATATAAATATTATTACTCGTACTAAATATCTACTCTTAATCTTAAATATCCATGTAACCTTTATGGTTTCCTTTGACTTAATTACATTTTTAGTTTTCTTAGTTTGTTAAAATTTAGTTTTAATCCTTCTAATTTTATCATAAATAATATGATCACCTATTTTCATCAAATTTGTAGTTGTGGTTCCTTTAATTTCATCATAAATGACAAAAATTACAATTTTGATGAAACTATAGGAATCATATTAATCAGGATAAAATTAGAGGAACTAAAACTGTAACTTTAACAAATTAAGAGATAAAAATGTAATTTTATTGGTCCCTTTACGGCTCATCATCTTTTTTTTTTGTTTTTTTTACTTTTTTTTATTTTATATTATTGGGCTATTTTTTTATATATTGTAATTTTTTGAAATATTTTTGGATCTTTTTAAAAATTTTTACTTTTCCTTTAAATAATAGAAATTTTCCAATGTTACTCTTCCAAAATATTGTTCAAAGAAAAAGTTAAAAATTTCAAAAAAAAAATCCAGAAAAATTGTAAGACGTAGAAAATAGTACAACAATACAAAATAAAAAAATTAATAAAAAAACAAAAAATGGTGAAAAAAAAATTATTATAGGAAAAAATATATAAGAAGGATGCTATTACATAACAAGAATCACAGATTAAATCAAAAAAGTATATAAACATGTTAAAAAATATATTTTAACTCATTTTGAATATATTTATATATACATTTATAATAGAGTGATTTATAAAAAATTTATAAATAGTCTAATTAAAGAAATTTCTCTTTGGAACCATTGGTTCTATGACATGAGTCACATGACTTATAGTTTTGTATTATTTCACGAATTTATTACATCATTTATGAATTGAAGATAAAATTAATAGTAAAAACTTTTACACTAATATAATATAATTTCTAAGTTATAGGTAACCTACACTTTCATATATTTTGGACTAAAATATTATTTCTTTTTTTAAGAGGTAACTTAATTAAGGAGTTTTTTTTTTTTTTTTACTTTAAAAATTTATATAATTTCATTTAACTTAACTTTGTTAAAAATATTTTATTTAAATTTTTTTTATAAAAAATTAATATTATAAATTAGAATGATAAAATTATCTTTACTTAAAACACTAACTCACTCATTAAGACAACGCTAACAGTTTTACTCAGTAAAACGAAAAACAATGAACAGTTTCAAGTAAATATATTTTTAAAATATAAATTTTTTTTAAGTAATGATACTTTTAAAACAAAATAAAAAATTTTTCTTAAGTAATGATATTCTTAAATAAAAAAAAAAGAGTTTTCAAGTGAATATATATATATATATATATATATTTAAAAAAATTCAATGATATTTTTAAAACAAAAAAAGAAATTTTTTTTCAAGTGAATAATATTCTTAAAACCAAAAAAAAAATTTTTTCAAGTAATCTTATTTTTAAAATAGAAAAAATTAATTTTTTAAGTAATTATATTTTAAAATAAATAAATTTTCAAGTCATGATATTTTTAAAATACAAAAAAAATATTTTTTAAGTAATGATACTTTTAAAATAAAAAAAATTTTTTTTCAAGTAATTATATTTTTAAAATAATTTTTTTTAAATCATGATATTTTTAAAACACAAAAAAAAAGAATTAAAATAAAATAATGAAAGAAAATGATATTTTAGTTATATTATATTAAATTAATGGTATTTTAATTATATTATATAAAAAAATCTTTTAACCAAAAGATAACGTTTAAATTTAATGTCAGTTAAAAAATTATGTTTAGTTGTAATTTATTTTTAATTTATAAAAAAACGTTATGTATATTTTCAAAATAAAAATAGTTGTGTAATTCAACAATCTTTTAATAAAGATGAGAGTATTTTACTCTATATTTTTTGTTTTAAATTCACATAATAAATTAAATTATTAATTAGTTTAGATATCAATAAATTTAAAATTTTTAATTTAATTTTTAAAAGATTTATCTTTTAATATGTATTTGTTTAACAAAATCATCTTATTTTCAACTTATATAATTCAAGTAACACATACATAACTGTTGATATAATTTAACGATAAGATAATTTATTAATAAAAAATATATTAAAAGATTAAAGAATGTATCGTCCACCCACACACTCAAATTTCATCAAGTTAATACTTAATTAAATAACATATAATTAAATTGTAATTATTTATTTATTTTTAAGTAATTATGATATATAATTTTTTTGTCATATATAATAAAATAAAATAAATCATAAATATTTAAAAATAAATGAATACCACAATGCCTCAATGAACCAAATCCTCCACCCACTGTATGCTTCTGAGTTTGCTGGCCCACGTTCCAGGCTTCTTGTTTCTTCTCAACGTTATAATTCGTTCGAATGAAAGAATAAAATAAAGAAAATAAACACACACTCGAGTCCAAAAATTAGGTACAAATTTTTAGCCTTTCTTATTCCGTTTCACAATTAATTAACGAATGATAAACAGATTAAAATTAATAATAATTTTTAGAAGAATTAGTTGTGATTAAAATAAATCAACTAATAATAATTTTAAAAACTTTTAAAATAATATTTAATTTTTACATCAATAATTTGTTCATTAATTGGTTATTGTGAAACTTGATAATAAATAATTAAAAAAATTAAGAAAGAGACTGTCGTAAGTATACGGAAAAAACTAAACTGTATGTTGAATGAGATGAATTAGATCTTATAAGAAAATATTGAAAATTTTAATTATGATATAATTTTATTCTTAAAAATTGACTCAAAGAGGATTGCTAAATTTTATATTTTACATTTAGTCTTTTTATATCTTTAATGTGAGAATTTTCAACACTCTTTCTCACTTCAAAAATAGTGAGTACATCATTTTTTCAATTATAAGAGTAGGTCTCTGGATCCTTTTTTTTTTTTTTGTTAGGATTTTTTAAGGATACTCTAATATTAAGAAAAAATTTAGAATTTCAACCATAACCTAACTCTATTCTTAAAAATTGACTTATAAGATAAAAAATTGTCAAATCTTATATTTTATATTTAAGATCTGTTCAGATGTTTTTTTAAAAAAATAATTTTTATACAATGAGAAGTTGATTCTGAAAAAAAAATATATTTTAGTATAATGAAAAGTTGTTTTGCATTCGGATGCACTAAATCAAAATGACTTTTGAATCATAAAAGGTGTTCGATTACAAAACTGTAAAATGACTTTTAATTGATAAAATTACTGAAAATGACACGCACAAAAAATTTAAAATTAATAATTTTTAATGGATCAAAATTATATATTTAATTTAAAAACAATAAAATAAATATATACATCATTAAAAATAATAAATTTTAAAATAAAATAACAATTATATAAAAATAATCATAATAAAAAATAACTTAACAAAAAAAATAATATAACTATATTAAAAAAATATTTAATTAAATTTAAATTTTATATTATAATAAAAAAATATAATTATTATGAGCAGAATGATAAAATTATCAAAAAAAATAAATTTATTTCTTTTAAAATAAAATAAAAATTATATTTTAATTATAATTTTTTATTTTCTTTCTCTTCCTCTTTAAAAAAATGCCAATAATTCAAAAAATTACATTTTTTTTAAAAAAAAAAGACTTTTCCTCCCATAAAAAAAAAAAAAAAGAGATCTTGACGTGGTCTTTCCAACAAAAGATATCCTTGGAATTGGAAGAACGTGTGGCTATTCGAAACTGTATGGACAGTCAAAAACTCGTATATTTGTATAATGAAAAAAACTTGGCGTCAAATTATAATATTTAATAGTTAATTTGTAATAACATGTTTTGTGGGTCCTAGTCTAGTGTCTCTATAATGGCTAAATGTAATGTGAGTACAGTTTTGGTGCCAGCATAAACGATGGGCACCGCAGATTTCCCTAGTTTTTCTTTGCTTTAAAATATTTGGCAGAAATAAAATATTAAAGAATTTTTAAAATCATATTTTATAATAATATTTTGATTAAATATTTTGTTTTAATGTAACTATTATACAATTATTTAAAATATAAAATAAAAAAATAAATTTTATGAGAAGGAATGCTTCTCTTACAAAATCAAATTCTCATAATCTTTTTTTTTTTCAATCAATTATCATGTAATGAGAAAATATAAGTGAGACTTGAAGAATAATGATTGATTAAGAAATTGAACTTTTTGTGAACTTGACGCTTTATGTGAACAGCAATATTCTTAAAACATTATTATAAAAATAATATTTAAAAAAAAAAGGCTAAGTTGCCGTCTCTTTTTTTTTTTTTAATTTTGTTGTTTTTTTATCATATTTATTTATTTTTTATTTATAATATTTTTTAAAATTATTAAAGATGTTTTGATATTTTTTTATTTTTTCTTCAAATTTTTTATATTTTTTAGTGTATAAATTTTTTATTACTTTTTATTTATAATTAGTTTATTATTATTAAAAAAAAAAAAACAGATATATAAAATAATTTTTTAAAAAAAATTTTCAAACTCCCTTACCACCTTATTTTGAAACGGTTGAAAAGTAGCCACCTTTTAAAAATCATTAAAGCAATAGTAACTAATTTAGTAAAATCCTTAGCATTAGGCATAAAAGAGTCGATTTAAATTCCACTTTCGGATTTAAGGAAAAAGAAAGAGTTACTTCGTGTCTAACTCATTACATTGGACAAAAAATAATAATAATAATAATTTTTTTTTAATATACAAATGATGACACAACTAGTTTAAAAATATTGGTTTAAATGACATCTTTTTAATTTAAATGTGAGGGTTCAAACTCTTATTTTTTTATACATTAAAATATTACAAAACAAAAAATGATACTCTTCTACCATTCCAAAAATGAAATAGTAGGAAATACTGACACTCATAAAGTGTGGTAGGCCCTCACAATAGCAGTAGGACTCACTGCCACTGAGAGTTGCAGGGGTTGTAATATAGGGAATTCCAACAAAAAAATGGTGACACTATTGAACTACTCAAACTTCAGGGCTCGTCCACACCTAGTAATTTACCTCCTAATTTATCGACTAATTTGACTGCTAAACCTAAATAAATTGGGCTAAAAAATTTAACCTGACCCTAATCTTATGGTTACAGGATTAAAAGGACCTTAACGGGTTAGGATATTAAAAAATTATAAAAATATTATAATTATACAAAATTTTCATATATAACAAAAAAATTAATCCATTATAGATTTAATCTCTAAAAAAATTCAAAGATAATAGTATAAAATTAAAATGATTAATCAATCATCATCAATAATTATATTTGAATCTTACTTAGATAAATTTGATAGAGTTGTTAAGTTGTGATTTTCTTCTTTATTACATAGCATAAATTATAATAAAAGTTAGTAACAATAATGAAAAAAAAATTGAACAAGTTTAAATTTTATAAGTTTACCATTATGAATAAAATTATACAATCAATTACAAGTACATGTGCACCAATACTTAAAGTCAATTAATTAGAAACGGTAGTAATTATAATACTTAGTAGATCACATGACATCCTTGATAATTCTGAAAATTTATGTTTATAATCCTTTCAATATTCCAAAACATCTAAATTTTTACAAAAAATAAAGTTCAAGTTTTGACTCATCTAAATAAATATATAATTGAGACTTTTTATTATTTTTTACATATTGGCTCTCAAATAATGCATACTCCTATTAGTTCTATATCATTTCAAAGTACAATGACAAATAAATTCAATTAACAAATTAATTATATAACTTATATTACACGTTATTAAAAAGAGAATATAAAAAAATATAAATATTTAAAAATTTAAAAATTTTCATCAAATACATCTAAGTTACATCAAATACATTATTCAATAAATACTTAATTTTTTATACTTGCATGAAATAATTTAAAAATGAAAAAGGGAAAATAAAACTTAAAAATGAAGAGGTTTCGACTTAACCTGGTTCGTAAGGTTAAACCCTGTAGGGTCGAGCCTTAAAAGAATCGGGTAAAAAATGACCTTGATTTTTTAGAGCATATTTTTTTTTACTTTCAACCCAGCAAGAATTAAGATTGGCTCGACAAACTCCGTCCTAATTGACACTCCTACTTGTTTCTTATCCTCTTACATCACTGACAATAAGGAAGCTCTGTATTGAATCAGAAAAATGATTCACCTAAACTCTACCAGCTAAATCTACTTTTATTATGCTTATTTGGATTAAATGCCGCCCCATCCCTCCAAAAAGTCCACTCCAAACCACAAGCGATGCTTTTATAAATCACCAACACGTAGTACTAGAACTATCAGCAGTTGAACTCTTTCTCTCATCAACATGTGGTTTCCCAAGAAACTGATCTTCCTCCAGATTCTTTGCTGTTTTACCCTTGTTGGTGTTCATTCCCAAACAGTGAAGCATTACAAATTTGTTGTAAGTCACTAAGTTCCACAACACCATAATGCTTTTCCTTTCTTTAATACATCTGTAGGAACTTAACAAACATGCCATTAGGAATCTTTCAGCTTTTTTTCTATTAACTTTCCCGTCTTTTCTTGCATGAGACTAGAAAAATGCATAACTTCTCTGTTTACACACGTTTTTCTTGGATCATAGCTAATTTAATGGTGAATGATAGAAGTGAGGGCTGATGAGATGAAACTTGCAGGTGAAAGAAGCCAATTATACAAGACTCTGCTCCACAAAAAGCATATTGACTGTGAATGGGAAATTTCCAGGGCCAACTCTTAGTGCTCAGAAGGGTGAAACAGTCTATGTCAATGTTTATAACAAGGGCAGATACAACATCACTTTACACTGGTATTGATTTCCTAATCTCAGGAGTTTTGATATCGTTAGAGAAAAAACTGAAAGTTCTAGTGCTTAATTTTTAACTAATTTTCTGGCAGGCACGGAGTGAAGCAGCCAAGAAATCCATGGCCAGATGGCCCTGAATACATCACTCAGTGCCCCATCAAACCTGGAGGGAGTTTCAGGCAGAAGGTGATTTTCTCTACAGAGGAAGGAACCTTATGGTGGCATGCTCATAGTGACTGGTCAAGAGCCACAGTCCATGGGGCTATCATTGTCTATCCACCAAACAATACCTACCCTTATCCCAAACCTGATGCAGAGGTG
Organism: Ceratonia siliqua; assembly: GCA_034509205.1. Classification (NCBI taxonomy): domain Eukaryota; kingdom Viridiplantae; phylum Streptophyta; class Magnoliopsida; order Fabales; family Fabaceae; genus Ceratonia; species Ceratonia siliqua. The sequence continues at coordinate 17,874 of JASKGM010006179.1, forward strand.
CCCATCATACTAGGTATGAAAGCCTTTAAAGTTGTCCTGTAGTGATACAATAGCCACAGGAGATTTGAAAGATAAGAAAAAAAAAGAAGGGTAAAACTTCATTCTTTTGTATGTAGGAGAATGGTGGAAGCAGGATGTCAAGAAGATCTACACAGAGTTCCTTCAAACTGGAGGATCTCCAAATGATTCTGATGCTATCACTATAAATGGTCAACCAGGAGACCTTTATCCTTGCTCAAAATCAGGTAGGCATCAAAATTTCATTGTAATGATCCTCAAACTAACTATTTTCTCCCTAAATGTGAGGCTAGGTACCTAACAGGACAGTTTTCTTGAATTTCCAGGAACATTCAAGTTAAAGGTAGATGAAGGCAAGACCTATCTTCTCCGCATGGTTAACGCTGCAATGAACCTCATTCTCTTCTTCTCCATTTCGAATCACAACCTCACGGTTGTGGGTTCAGATGGCTGCTACACGAAGCCATTGACAAGAAATTACATTGCTATATCTCCAGGACAAACAATAGATGCATTGCTTTATGCCAACCAAAAGCCTAATCACTACTATATGGCTGCAAGAGCATATTCAAGTGGGGTTGGAGTTCCCTTTGACAACACCACAACCACAGCTATTCTGCAATACAGTGGGAATTGTGCTCCATCTTCATCTCCTTCATTACCTTACCTTCCGTACTATAATGACACACAAGCAGCTTTTCACTTCTTTCGTAGCGTTAAAGGCTTAGTTGAGAAATACCCCCGCAAAATTCCATTAGATATCAAGACTCAAATAGTGACCACCCTTTCTGTTAACGCCTTTCCATGCCAGAGTGGCCAATTATGCGAGGGACCAAATAGAACCCGTTTCGCTGCCAGCATGAACAACATAAGTTTTCAAACCCCAAGCACTGACATATTAGAAGCCTATTACTACCATATAAATGGGGTGTATAAAAAGGGATTTCCCAAGTTTCCCCCATTCATATTCAACTTTACAGCAGATTATTTGCCACTCGAAGTAGAGATACCGAAGCAAGGGACTAAGGTCAAAGTTTTGAAGTATAATACATCAGTGGAACTTGTTTTCCAAGGGACAAACGTGGTTGCAGGGATAGACCATCCTATGCATCTCCATGGATACAGTTTCCATGTTGTTGGATATGGGTTTGGGAATTTCAACAAACACAAGGATCGCAAGAATTTCAACCTCGTTGATCCTCCTCTGTTGAATACAGTGACTGTGCCAAAGAATGGCTGGGCTGCCATACGCTTCAAGGCCAACAACCCAGGTAAGTGGAATGAAAAACTTGCTTAATTTAAACTGCTATTTCACATGTTCATTTTCTCAAGTCCACAACTTTGCTTTGCCTGAAATTTACATATGGGTACAGGAGCATGGTTCATGCACTGCCATCTAGACCGCCACCTCTCATGGGGAATGGAGACAGTGTTCATCGTGAAGAATGGCAATGGCCCGGATGCTACATTATCACCTCCACCACCAGACATGCCTCCGTGTTGAAGATATTCAGAACATACCCTGTTTGGAAAATATGATAAACTCAGAAACAGTCGTTTTATCGTGTGCTTCAGGATGGCATCTTTTTGGAATTATAATAAAATTATAACGAAACCCACTACTGTCTTCAACTTCTACTACTTGGTTCGTGTTTTAAACGTATAGTTAATAAATAATTTTAATTTTTACTTAATTTTTTATTTTAAATTAATTTTAAATGAAGTTTTTAATTAAACCATAGCTACCTATAGTCCTAAAAATAAAAATGTAAAGTTACTGTCAGCATTACTTTTTCTAACTTTTTGTTTTATTATTTTGTACTAATGCGATGTCTCTTATATCATATATATTTTTTTAAATTTTAAAATTAAAAAAAAACATAATTATAAAAAATATTGTTGAATGAATAGTATAAAAAGTTTAAAAAATTTTAAAAATACTTAAAAAACATCTCAAAAAAATATATGAAATATGAAATATTTCATAAATATCAAAAAATAAAAACAAAAAAACAAAAAATTTAAGTGTGATGTAGCCCCTTTTAATTATGCTCGGCTAAGACATCCTTATTAAATCAAGCTTGACCTAAATAGAAATAATGAAAATGAGTCAAGTTAGGATCAAGCCCAAAATATTTTTTTCATTTTCTTCAGCAAATTTGACCCATGAATAGGTTTATGTCTTATTATCCCTAATTAAGTAATTATATTTTTTATTAATAATTTATTTTGTGATTTAAAGTATATTATCCAAATTATATGATTTTCTTTATAATCTCTTAATTATTTTATAACATTTTATTTAATTTGAACAAAAATAATTATGTAAACAATGGAAAATTTTATATTTTCACTAATTCAATTCAAGCTTATATTACAAAGTTACAACCTAACTAAATATACAATAAAATCAAAAAATAAAAAGGAAAAATCCTTTAAAGTAATATTATCTTTGAGTTCAACCATTCGCTTTATTTTAAATATCAATATTATTTATATAAATATTAATTATAAATTGTTAAAATAATTGTATATAAATTTAATAAAAAATTAAATAAGATAATTTAAATTTAGATATAATTATTTTAATAATTTATGTATAATTTATAAATAAATATCGTAAAAGCAATGTTAGTGGTGAAAGAATAATCCTAATGTAATGTAACAAGTAAGACATCTTTTTCAGAACTTCCCGATTCAGTTAAACAAAAAGTCGTGTTTTATTTATCAACGAGTACCACTGAATACATGCATTCATCAGGATCAAGCTAATCTTTATTTATTTTGTCTTCTTGCATCAGGGTAAAGCATCGTTTTCGCTTTCACACTTTTCTTTCAAATGTCGCATTAATTATAATTAGAACAATATTATTTATATATTTATTATTTTGTTATTATTTATCATCTATTATTGTTATTATTTTATATTGATAATTAAAAATAAATGCATAAAAAATTTAATAAAAAATATACAAATAACAGTTTTGTTATAATTAGTTAACATGCTACAAACATATTTCACAATTATTTATATGCTATTTCTTCCTTAACTTCGAGCCTGACTTCAAATCTAGTCAGAAATTATTTCAACAAAAATTTGAGTCGAAGTTTTTTTGTTTTTGTTGTTTTTTAGTTTTGAAATATAAAATATAAAGTTGAAATTAAAAAAATAACCATACAAGTTATTTCTTCTCTTTTTTCTCATATGTCTTTCTTCTAAAGTTTTGATTGATTCTCAGTCTCCCACATTTACAAAAACCCCTAATTTCTTCATTCCTTTTATTTCTTCTTCCAAAATTTTTTTCAAATCCCATTTTTCTTACTGTTGCTTTCAACACCTATTGTTTTTCGTTGCATTAAACTCCATATGATTGCTTCGTCTATGCAACCACATTTCCTTCGACTTCCGTGTTCTTCCGCATTTGATAGATAGAGGTTTTTACTTTATCTTAGGGTTTCAGTCAAGATGAAAAGACAAAGGTGATAATAAAATGGAAGCCACCAAATCTGATTCATCTCAAAGAACCTTAGAAGTTAGAATAGAGAACAGAGAACTGAGAAGGTTAGATTAAAAGGCACATTTCAAATCTAATATACTCCGTTTTCTATTTTTTTTTTAATGTTTCTTAAATTGAATTGGAAATTTTAGTATTTGTAAATTGTAATTACTAATCATTACATAGGGAGGAGATATGATGCGTCCATTTTTACTTACGTAAAAGTTTTTGGTTGGTTCTAGCAAACACTATACTGAAAAATAAGAATTTTAAATTATTTTTGTGATGAATTACATTTATATAAAATTAGTATTTTTCTATTAATTTATATATAAGAAATTTTTTTATAATAATTTAATTAATTAAATATATATATATATTCTATTTATAATTTATTTAATTTATTTTTTTATAAACTAATTTAACATAATTTTTTTAAAATCTATTTCTTATATTTTTTCTTGCAAATCTTATAAACTGTTTATATGTGAAAAAATAATAAATTGTGAAATATAAAAAAATATAATATGAAATGAGGGAAGGAGCAATTATATCTTTATGTTGTTATTTATTCTTTAAAAAATAATAAATTATGTTTTTGCTCTTTTTGTTTATCCTATTCTCTGATATTTTAGTTTTAAAAGTGAGCAAGGAAGTAAATATCATGTTTACAAATATTTCTTTTATTTTAAAAATATTAAAATTTTAAATTTTAAATAATTATTATTATGACAAAAACTGAAAAAAGTTACCTATTATTTTTATTTTATACTTTTGAAGTAAATTTCTATTAAAAATAGTAAAAATATTTCACAGCTATATGTAGAAAATAAATAATATTAAATTTATGACATATCTATTTTTTACTTTATTTAAGACTAAAATTTGAACTAATTTTATATTCAAGTAATCATAGTATTTTTATATTTCTAAAATATCTAAATTTAAAATAATTTATAACATTAAATTTGAGTCTTATTTAAAAATTAAAGGTACAAGTTAAATTTGTAATATTAAAAAAAATTGAAAGAGTATAAAAATAAATAAAAATATTATTTTATCTCTTATCTTGATGCATTATAAATATAATAATAAATACAAAATATAAGAAAATAATGTGTTTTGATAATACATTTGATCTCTTACTTTAATGTTATATCTATACTATTATTACTATATTAAAATAATTTAAAATTAAAAAAAACTATTATTTAAAATTATTTTATACGTTTCTTAAACAAATCTTATGTTTCTATCACATTTTTAAAATATTTTGAAATATTTGTATTTTTGAGATGATTGAAAAGATATATCAAAATAAAATTTTATTTCTTAATCATTTATAATTAACTAATTTTGTCACGTCCGTCACATTTAAAATTGAAGTGTGATAGTATAATAGATAATGAGTGATAATATATTAATCATAATAATTTAAACAAAAATTAAAAATAATTTTTTTACTTATTTTTAAAAAATGTTTTTAGTAGAAAAAATTGAAGTAAAATTTAGATTTTTGAAAAAATTTCTTTTAAAAAGTTGTTTTATAGTGAAAGAGACGCTAAAAAATGTTAACATTATAGGAACGTATGAGAAAGAAAAATTGATTAACAAGTCATTAAATATAATTTAATAATGAAAAGTTGAAATAATTATAAATTAATTTTAGTCGTACAAAATTAAAAATAAAAACGGTAAAATTTATTGGGCATTATATCATCAGCGATCAGAGTGGGTATCCAACTTTGTAAACTGGCCCCACTTTCAAAGTACAATATTTGCATCGTATCGTAGTAGTCAAAACTCAAAAGGCTCCAGCTGTGGCTGTAAAATTAGTTCGATTTGAATACGATAGGTAGGCAGGGTGGGGGAGTGATTCCGTGCAGTCAGTACTTTGATGGCACGGTTTTTAGTTGATAAATTCTGACCATTCAATATTAATTGGATGGTCAGGATTTGTCCAAAAAAATTTTTAAAAAATTTATTTTGAAATACGTGAAATATAAAAAAATCAAAAAAAAATTTTTGAATGGATCTTGGCCATCCAACTTAATCTAGACGGCCAAGAATTGACTGGATCCCATGTAGTCGGATCCCAACTGCATGGGATCCGAATCCGTAGGGTGGGCTTATAACGAAATGAACATAACCAAAATGAAACTACTACGTTCCTATATCTATATATAATTAGGTTTAATTATATATTTAATTTTTTGATTTTACATAAAATTTTACTTTAATCATTTTATATTTAATTTAAATAATGTTGTCATCATAATTTTTTTAAAATTTTAATTTTATCTCTTAGTTAATTTTTTATTTAATTTCTAATAAAAAATATTAATATCGATATTTATTTACTTACATAAATTAATAAATTTTTACTTGTATAAATTAATAATCACATTATCAATTTTTTCCTCAACGTTACATGACCCCAAGATCACATTGAAACTTCGTCAAAATCTATGCTTTCTCTTCATGCCCCATGGATTCTTTCGTCTATGGTGTCTCTAAATTCTTCTTCCTCTACCACTACTTTTTTGTTCCTTTCCCTTCTACCATTCCACTCCACATTCCTAACCCCCACCCAAAAATTAATTCAGAAAGAGGGGGATGGAGAGAGAGAGGGAAAAGAACGGAGAAAAAAAAGAAGATGAAAGAAGAAAGAGGTGAGAGAAAGATAGAAAAAAGAAGAGAGAGAAGAGAGAGAAAGAGGGAGATCGTGAGAGAGAGGAAACAAAGAGACAAAGAATTTAAAATATCATCATGTGAAGAGAGAGAAGTCAAACATGATTTATGTAAGATTTTATCAAATATAATAAATATCTACATCAATAAATAAATATTCATGGCAGCACACAAAATGTCTACGCATTTTTTATTAGGAATTTGATGAAAAGTTCATTATGAGATTATAAGGATAATATTATTTAAATTAAAAATAAAAAAAATTAAATTAAAATCTTATGTAAAATAAAAAAATTAAAAATATAATTAAGTCCATACTAAAACAATCATTTAAGAATATACGACTGTTCCAACCCCACAATTAATAACTTTTGACTTTACAAATTTTGATATATGCTTTTCTTATAATTTAAGTAATGTAACCTAAAAGAGTTAATTTATTAGTGATGGTGGTAATGAAGAGGTGAAAATGACAGCGTGGTTGGGTATATAAATTGATTTAAATATTACTTGGTCATAATGTTATAAATTATTTAAGAATTAATGGAATCTTAATTAAAAATTTTATATCATAAAACAACTAATATATACTTAACAATGGGCTGTTTCTCCTAATGTTAAATCCACTATATGATAACATTTTTAAATTAACAGAGAAATAATATCCATTCTCTTAAAGCCATGCAGTTAGTACTTGTTAGATAGGCATAAGTCTTATTTGGATTTTCGTACAAGAAAAGATCAATAATTTTAACACTGAATGTTATTAAATAAGCTATATCAATCCTATAAGCCATTCTATTATTAATTATCTCTTTCTTGCTTTTTTAAATAACATTATTATGTGTTTATTGATAAGTTAAAAAAGATATCTTATATTTATTAAAAAATATCAAATTTGTTACAAATTGGTACTTATATTAGTTTATGTTATACTATTAAATTTTATATAGTGCAAACGGACTTAAAATCACTTGGAAATGTTTATTCAATTTAATAAGACAGTTTATTTGAATTTAATCTTTTTTATAATTATTCAAACTCAATACTATTAAATTGTATCTCATAACTCACGAGTGTCTTTATCACTAAGCCACAGCGTTCCATGTTCTAAATTCTAATTAATTTATAAACCAATAGCTTTAATTAGTGATGGCTTGTTTGTTAAATCCATTCCCATGTGGTTTGAGGTTAATTTGAGCAAAGACTCTTAGAATAGCAGGTCACCAATTAATAATATTCTTTCGGAATGCTTGCTAGATAACTATAATTTAAACTTATGTTAAAATCTACACTTAATTTCTAAATTTAGAAATGGGTTTCAATTTAGTATCTAATGTACGTTTTGTTTTTTATATTCATTCTCCAACGTTAAATTTAAAATAAATTTGTAATTTGATTAAGTAATCATTGAGAATTGACATAGATCACACAATTTGTATTCGTGTACGAATGTGGGTACGGGTGCATTAAAATGTCAATTTGTAAAAAATTTGTATGGGTGTGACTCCAGTACGTCTAATTAAAAAATAAATAATATATGTATATTTTTATATATACATATATATTACAATTAACAAGACTCACCACTCACAAAGTATACAAAACTACTCTATAGCCAAAATAATACTAGGCAACTATATGGTATACTTGCAACATTAACATGTTCTGTAACAAAAAAGAAGAGTTAATTTAACATGTGATTTGCAGATACTATTTTATCCATGTGGAATTTTTTTAGTGATCAATTATTAAAAATTATTTCTTCTAAAAAAATGTTAATAAAAATAAAAACTATTTTGTTAAATACAAAAGTCAAAACTACTTTTCTATCTTCTTTCTCTCTCCTTTGTACCATCTTCTTCTTCTTATCTTTCTCTTCTGCAACTTCACTCATTCATCTCCTCCTTTCTCTTTTTCCCATCCTTCTTCTCTTTTCTTTCTTTCTTTTCTATAATTCTTCTTCTGCCATAAATGTAAACAATAGGTTTTGTCCAGGCATAAAAATAAAAAAATATTAATAATAACAAAAAAAAATTGTGATAAAAAAATGATAGTTAAGAAAAATTAAAAAATTAAAAAAAAAATTAATTAAATTGATTAAAACAAAAAAAATGAAACAAAAAAAAGGTCCAGCCCAGTCACCTAGACCAGCCCAACAACCCGGATCCACCATACAACCCACACCTAGCCTAGATCCTCTACCCCTTTCATCTGTCACTTTCCCCCTCCTGCTAGAGACCCAGAGCCACTCCCCTTTCCAAGTTTCCTTGTTCGCCGGTCCCCTCTAATCACACCACACCTCTGCATGCCCTAGTTTGCTTCGTCCATGTCGTAGCCCCACCTTCCTGATCCCCGAAGCCCTCTGTTCGCTTCACACTCCTCATGCTGATTGCCTCTGTACTTCCTCTTTTCACGCCGTATTTACGATGCACGCATCTGCATTTTCCAGTGCCTCAATGGGATCACGCCTCTGCAAGAAGGCAGTTTGTTTTTACTTTATGGTCCCCTGCTTCCCTGCATAAGCCGCGGCTTGTGGCATCCATGCGTGACACACTTTGATCCCAGTGGGTGCCCAGTAGCTGTTTTCAAGGGATTTGACCTATTTTCGCATCTATAAAGCAAACAGAGCCCACAACGACGGGGGAGGTCAAAAAATGAAGGAAGGGAGAGGATCTGGGGGAAATTCAGTAGCTTCATAGTATTAGGGGGGATTGTTCATAGAGGTTTTCTGGAAATTTGCAAGAAGAAAAGGAGCTAACTAGAGGTCAAAAAATCAGAGGGAAAAGAAGGCAATCAAGGTGATTTCTAGTATTATTAGTTACGAGCTAGGTAACTTGCTATCTTATTTCTGGAAGCATTATCATTTTAGTTTTATAGAGTTTGACTAGATGTATGGATTTCCTTGTGATATTGCTTGTCTGGATTCAAGCCCATGATATATTAGCATGATTTCTGAGTTATAATTGATTTGTGGCTCTGAAAGAGGGTTTGAAATTTATTTCAGTCTGAGTTTGAAGTTCATTTTGAGTTTGAAATGCAAGGATAGTCTGAGTTTGGTATATATATTCTGTCTCAGTTCAAATTTGTGTCCCTTCGAGTCAAATGGCGTCCATTAAAATTTCATACCCATTGGTTTTGCACATGTACACTTAGTCTAAATCAGAAGAGGAGTGACTGGTGTATGCTTTCAGGTGCTGCATTAGTGGTTTTGAATTTCTTTCTATTCATTTTTGGAATAACCACAGGTCAAGGTGAAGTTTTGGTTCCAGAATTAATCATGACATAGATGAGTTGGGGTCGGTTCTTGATCATGACCCTGAAATCTCGATGAAGTTGAAACTAACCCTTGTGTCTGTAATATCAATCAAGTCGTTTTAAATGGGATTGCGATTCCTAATGGGTAAATCCGAGCTTGTGTGTCCAATTCTTGGTTGAAATGCCTCTTCATCCTTGTCTCTTCTTCTGACTAGGGGAATCTAAGTGAATGATACATACATATCATTTTATTTTTATTTATACTTGGTTTCCTATCATACTTGATTTCATTTTTTTAGTTGTTATTCCATTGGTTTTCCATTTACGGGTTTGTGGTGTCCTGATTCTCATCTCCTCCCACCTTCTTAAGAAATCTAATTAAAAAAAAAGGGGATGTTCCATATTAACAAGGGCCCCAATCCAGGATTTTTCAGAATTACGAAAATGGGCTTCAAGGGCCCAATTCTATTTTTTATTATTTTTTTTAGTAAAAAACAAAAAATGGTTTCCAAAAGGTCCCTTTAAATTAATTTCAGGGGAGTCCCAATGAATTTACTCAAAATGGGATTCAAGGGCCCAATTCAGGTTAAGTTCAAGAATAGAAAAAATGACTTTCAAAGGCCCATTGAAATAAAATTTGATTTGGGTCAGATGACATTTGGAAATAAGTTTCAAAAGCCCACTTGAATTAATCTAAAGAAATGAAGGTTTCAAAAAGTTTCATCAAATTTATTATGAAAATGGATTTAAAAAAAAAACCACTTAAATATTTTAAGTGCAAGTTCAATAATTTAATTTTTGGGCCCCAATACTTTTCAAAATTCAAATTTTAATCCCAATTTTTTTATTCAAGTTTTCACCCCAACACTTTTCAAAATTTAGATTTTGACCCCTATACTTTTCAAAATTCGAGTTTTGACCATAATAAAAATTAAATTCTGACCTTAATACTTCTAAAAAGTCCAAGTTTGGCCCCTAGTATTTTCAAAAATGATATTTTGACCCCCAGACATCATAAATTGCAATTTTTACTTCGAGGTTTCTAAAATATTTTCGAAATTTGACCTTAAAATTCCTTAAATCCTCTCAAACGTTATGTAGGGAAATATTTTCCCATTGTGTTTAAGCTTTATGTGGAAATTCATTTTCCATACTATCTTCACTCATTTGAACATTATGTAGGGAAATATTCTCCCATTCTGTTTAAGTTTTATGTGGAAATTCATTTTTCCATATTGTCTTTATTTTTTCAACTTTATGTAGAGAATTAATCTCTCATTTTGCTAGACCTTATGTGAAAAATCACTTTCCCATATTGTCTCCATCCCTCCTAGGCAAATTCTAAATTTAATTAACTTTGAATTACGTGGACCTTGATCCTCATAGGGGTACGTAGGCACTTATACAGAAAGACATGTCCAATTCTCTCATTTCTTTATTTTTTTCAAAATCACAATAATAAAAGGGCTAGTTCAAGTAAATTGAAGTACAAACAATTTAGAGTAACTATCCTTAGGGGTGGGGTGCCTAACACCTTCCTCACACGTAATTAGACTCCCAAACCATTCATTTGGTTTCAAGGGCCAGTATTCAGTTTTTAAAGAATCCCAATTATCTTTCTAATTAATTGGTGGCGACTCCATTTCTTTATCTCTGTATTTTTTCCCTTTTGTCACCTTAAGGTCATGATGGTGCCTTTTTCCTGGCTGTCACTTTGTGACAATAACTTTCTTCTCTCTTCATCATTTTATTCCCTTTCATAAAAGCATAAAATCATGAAAATCAAAGTGAAGAGTGAAGACCAAAAACCGCTCATTTTAAATCCAGTGGACACAATCTACTAGTGCGGCTTTAGATTGCGGATTCAGGAGGAATCCATGCTGCGACCATGAGTTCGGCAAACTGAAGACGATTCGGCAGGGTTGATGACGCTTTCATGTGATCTAGGAAGTGACACCATAAATTTATTTTTATTATTAAAATCAATGTCTTTAGATCAAACCTTCATATTATCTGGAGCAAGATATGTATTAACAAATTTATCCATTAAAATAACAAATAGTTTTTGATAATTTTACCAAATTTTATAATGTATAGTACATCTAATAATCAAATCTAAATGACCTCGCATAATTTGGTAAGAACTTACCATATATATTTTAATATTTCGGTCTAATTAAGTTGAATGATATTTTAGGATTTCTTGTAATAAAAAATTAATGATTTTTGGTTTTAGCCCTTATCTTACCAAAAACTAAAATTGTTAAGTCTTTATTAACTTTAATAATATATATCCTTAATTATTTTTCTACATTTCTTATTAGAAAAAATTTGAAACATACAGAAATCAAAGGCATAGTATAAAGAGATAACTCTTTAAGATTATGTTTGGAAGCTTTTTAGAAAACAAAATGAAGGAAGAGAACATAGTGAAACAGAAAGGGAAGGAAAGAAACAGAACAGACTTACACTCCATCTGTTAGGAAGTTTTATATAAAAATGGATGAAAATTTCATTTCTTTTGTTTGGAAGTTCAAATAAAAGCAATGTTTTAAAAACTAGACTAGTTATTAAATCGATGAAGATAGCGAGTCACATGTTAGTAGTTAAACCAAATTTGAATTAATAATATTTTTTTAATTTTTTAATTTATATATTATATAGTGTAATATTATATATATATATATATATATATAATAATTAACAAATAAATTAAAATTAAAATAATTAACTAATAAATACTAATATATTTAAAATATCGTTAAATAATTGTATTACAATTGAAATAAATTTATAATTTTTATGATATAATATTTAATAGTCAATACAATATTTTAAACTTAAAATTGTAATAGAACAAAAAAAATTACAATAAAAAAAAGTTTAACAAGACAGGGGGGACATGGACGGTGACAAGACAAGAAAAAGGCTAAGAGGGGAGTGGAGGCATCTAAGCTTCAGTTCCCAACTTTCCATTTCCATTTTGTGGTAGCTTGACTATTTCTTTTGTAATGCAAAACCATTATAATTTTCTCTCACGCTACAAGCAATCTGCAATGTTTCTTTCTCTCCTAAGCTTCTTCTATATCTCACTTTTTTCTTCTTTTATTTTCCTTCAAGCATTTTCTATTTTGTGAACGCCTTCTTCTTCTTGTCAGCATTTTCTATTTCTGGTGTTCGCCTTTCTTCTTCTTCTTTTTATCAGTATTTTCTGTTTCTAGCGCCAAAGATGAACACTGACATGTGACTGTAGATGAACACTAGCCCTTCTTCTTCAACTTATAAACTGGGGTAACCGACTTTTAGTGGTGGAGCCTAATTGCTGGTATTTTATTATTAGCTTTAGTGGAGGGTGTTTATGTACTTTCATCTACTAATAATGTTGCCTTATTCTTCTAGTATTTAAGGGCCCTCCTCTTGTAATGTGTAACTCTCATCATATAGTGAAAACTAGTACGGTCATGGATGTAGGAGGATTTCCCTAAACCTCATTAAGTTATGTGTGTCACTTTTATCTCTTTTTATCTTTAGCTTTCTTTTGATTAATTCTACGAGCGTAGAAAGTTTTCGCATTTCCTAACAACTGGTATAAAAGCTTTCAAAGAGGAGGATCGATGGTAGTGAAAGAAGGAAATGTGAGGATTGACAAGTTCAATGGTAGTGATTTTGGTTTTTGGAAGATGCATATTGAAAACTATCTATATTAGAAGAAGTTGTGTGAATACCTAATTTTGTCTAGAGGTTTATTAAAATTAACAATTTTCTCTCAAAAAAAAGAGAATAAATAAAAAGAGAATAAAAAGATAGGAACAATGGAAAATTACAAAAAGAAAACAAAAAATATATGATAACAATTAAAAAAATTATTATTATTATATAAAATAAATAATAATAAAAGAAAAAAAATTAAAAAAAAGAGAAACAAAAAAAAAAAGGGGGGAAGGAAAGCCCAATGAAAAATAAAACAACCCAACACCTATTCAAACCAGCCCAGCCCAATGCACCAAACAACAACAAAATTCAGCTCCGGCCTGTACATCAAGCCTAACCCAGCATACTCCACCCACCAGATTCTTCAATCCGGACATCTGACCCAGGCACTTAAATTAGGTTGCCCCTCTTTTGAAACCCTAATCCCCACTGGTCCCTCTCACCTCTGCTCCCCTTTCTCTTGACACCACGATTTTTGGCCATAACCACGTACACCTGAAAACCGTCGTGAATCTCTCCCCTTTTCTTCCCTAAATTGCCAGCAATTTCTCTCTTTCACCATCAAAGGGGAAACAAAATTTGTTTGCTTCTTGTGCTTTGTCTGATATCGTAAAAAGAGAGACTTGATGTGAGGAATTGATTTGTTTCACTTGCCATAAAAGGATACTGAAGGAAGCAAAAAGGAAAATCAGAGAGTTGATTGTTTATTTTGGTTTGAATTGCGCCATGGGGAAGGGATTTGATTCAGGGAGCTTGACTCTAATCTACGACTATAAAAAGGAAGAGGTATGGACCGAGAAAAAAAACGAGAGCTAACATAGAGCTTTTGAGAGGTAAAGGCAAACCCGAGAGTTAGGGGTTTATTCAAGTTGAAGTTTCAGATTATTTGAGCATCTCGAAAGGTAATAGTTTTCCCTATTTTTGTGTGCTTTCCTTTTCCTGTGCCTGACTAATTTTTGAGGGCTATGATGTTCTGGTTCCTTTGTATACAAAGTAGCTATAGGCAAAAGGGGTTTTACTGTCTCTGATTTCAGCCATGGGTTCATAATCTGTCTATTTTAAAAATTGATTTTGATGCACGAAATGTTCTATTTGAACTTAATATTGATTCACTGATTTGGGGATTTAAATTTAACACTCAATGTTTAAGTCTTTTGCTTCAAATTTTGATGATTAAGTCTAGTGGTTCCAATCTCCTGGAATTTCAAGGAATTTAATCTAGTTTGATTTTGCTGATGTCGAATGCTCTGTCTCAATCTCCTCTCCATAGTCCAAAATACGGCTGGTTTGAATCCAATATCACATGTACTAATTCGCTGACTCAAATTCAATCTGGGGTTTCTATCTTTTATTTGGGGAAACAAATTTGATTTGGGATTCTTGATACTCAAAACTGGTATTTTCAAACTTTGTTTTGGGACCTGGTTTCAAATCTATGAAATTAAAATCTTAGCTGACAGACTTAAAGGTGATTTCACTACTGACTTTCAAACATGACTTGGTTTTCATTCTGATTCAAAGCATTTGTCAAAAGTGAATTTTAAATGTACACTGATCCGTTATCCCAAACTTGATTCTAAGTGTAACATGAAATCTGTAAATGAGAGCATGTTGAGTTCGGTGGTGGCTCTGGTTGAAGGATAACATGATCTTTAAGCTGAGACTTTTGCACATAAAACCTGTTTTGTATTTTATTAGAGACAACTTTCCCCTTTAGCTCCTCAATATATCACTCAATGCTTTGTGTTATGCGCACTTCTGTGCTTGCTCATTTATATTATAATGCTGCAAATTTTGTTTGGTGCTATGTAAATATACTATGGCTTGCACTTTGGTTGGGAATTATATTTATTCATAGGTAGATATTTCTTGTATTTTATTATGGATTCATTTCTCATCATAGTGGTGGCATTTTCTATTATTTAGGTTATTCTAATTAACTGATTTCAATTTTGCACACGAGCTCACCTCATTTTCCTCTCCTGAAAAGTGGACACACAAAAAAGAAAATAATTTTTTTCTTTTTAGGGTTCAAATTAAAGAGAACTTTTGCATCAAAATAAATTTTAATTTCATTTAGGAAATGAGGTTCCAAAGGTTTTGATTGGCCAGTCCATTTTATGAAAATAGAGTTCACAATCATTGGGCTCCAAAGGCTCTTTAAATTAGTGGAAGCTTAACAACATTGGAGTTTCAAGGGCACAATAAAATTAATGAGAGGCTTAAAGGGGTTTAATTGAATTATTTTCAAAATAGGGTACAAGGCCCAATACTCCAAAGATTAGATGAGTTTATTTTGTAATTGGGTTTCAAGGGCCTAAATTTAGTAAAAGCCCAATACTATTTTGTTAACTTTTAGGAAAATCCAGATCTGATGTTTTCGGAAATCTTATATTGTTCTCAATTCTTCAAATACAATTGTGGTTTCAATAACATTAAAACAATATTTTGGCCTCATTATTTACGTGAATTATGTTTTGGGCCCCACTATTTATAAATTACATTTTGGCCTCGTCATTCACATATACTATGTTTTGGTCTCACTTCATGGTATAAATTATATTTTGACCCCATATTCACATAAATTATGTTTTGGCCCCACTTTTTTGCATAAATTACTTTTTGGCCCCCATCATTTGCATAAATTACCTTATGAACCCTTTATTTGTATAAATTGCATCTTGGACCCTTCATTTGCATAAATTCCATTTTGACTATTTTATTTGCAAAATTTGCTTCTTGGTCCCACTATTCACATAAACCATATTTTGGTTACACTATTTGCATAAATTGTGTTTTAACCCCAATATCTTAATAATTTCATTTTAACCCTGACTTCAAAAGGTCCTATTTTGAACCCTAATACTTTCAGTAAATTACATCCTTACCCCATTATTTTCCAAAAATTTCATTCTTTTAAACGTGGGTAAATTAAAATTTGGCTAAGAATGATAAATTTCCCCTCACTTTCAAATCACTTTAAGTAGAAGTTTACCTTCTCCAAAGTCTTAATCTTCGTGGCATTCAGTGGAGTTACATACTCCCCGATGTCATAAAATTCATGGACTTTTAGTGGGAATTTATCTTCCCTGAGGTCTTGCTTACTTCTTTTCCTAGACTTTCAGTGGAATCTTATTTCCCCAAAGTCTCAATTTTCTCGGGCATTCTGTGAAGGTATATTCTTCCCAATGTTGCATTCCTAATTCATTTTCTAGGCTATAAGTGGAATTTCATATTCCCCTAAATGTCTTATTGAGATCATACATCTCACCTAATCGACTTATTCAAATATTCTGAACTATGTTGACCTTAATCCCTTTCGGGGTATGTAGGCATTACTTGGTAAGGTAGGTATAGTTATTTATTTCTCCATCTGTCCATTATTATTTTATTGATAAAAGGAGTAATTAAGATATAGTAAAATTATTAAGCACAAACAACTTAGGGTAACCATCTGTAGGGATGGACGTTATGGGGTGCCTAACATCTTCCCCACACGTAATTAGATTCCCGAACCTTTCCTCTGGTTTCGAGGGCCAGTTTTCCTTTCTTTTTTTTAAGGATCCCAATTATCCTTCTAATTAATTGGTGGTGATTCCCATTTTCTCTTCGTTTTTTCCTTACACTCCCCAAAGTCATAAAACAATGGCTTTTCACCGGCCGTTGCATCAACCTCCTATAGAGAAAAAGCCAAATTCAATGTCAGATGAAGATTTGGAGTTGCTGGATGGATAAGCGCTAGGAGTTTTTCATTTGATGTTGACTCGAAATATCGCTTTTATTATAAAAATGAGAAGACAGTAGTTGGTTTTATGAAATCAATGCCAAGTACATATGAGAAGCCATCTGATTCGAATAATGTATATCTGATGCATCATCTATTTAATTTAGAAATGGTTGAAGGTTCTTATGTTCCTAATCATACCAATGACTTCAATTTGATTATTAGTCAATTGAGTTCTGTTGATGTTAATTGTGAGGATGAAATTTAAGCTCTAATATTGTTTTCCTCTTTACCAGATAGTTGGGAGAAAATTGTGACTATAGTTAGTAGCTCTTCTATAGTAAATAAATTATAATATAGTGATATTCATGATTTGATTTTGAGCAAGGAAATTCGCAGAAAATCAATGGGAGAATCATCTGGGTTTGTTTTGAGTACTAAAAGCAGGGGAAGAACAACTAAATGAGGTGACAATAAAGGAAGGTCTAAGTCCAAAAAGAGAAGTTAGTCTAAACCAATGCAACTTGTTGGAACTGTAGTAAGAAGGGACATTTTAAAAGAGACTGCAAGTAGGAGAAGAATCAGTGACAGAATGATGATTCTTCGAATACAACTACTAAAGAAATTATATATGCTTTAATTTTGAGTGTTGACAGCCCGATATAATCTTGGATTTTAGATTTTGGTGCTTCTTTTCATGCTACCTCACAGAGAGAACATTTAAGAAAATATGTGTCTGGTAATTTCGGGAAAGTTTATCTTGCTGATGATTAGCCTCTAAATATTGTGGGGGAAGGGTGAAGTTCATATAATGACAACTAATGGGACTATATGGAAATTAAAAAATGTTAGGCATGTTCCTGGATTGAAAAAGAATTTAATTTCTATAGGACAACTTGATGATGATGGACATTCAACAACTTTTGTTTGCTGTTCATGGAAAATCACTAAAGGTTCTATGGTTGTAGCACATGGAAACAAGTCTGACACTCTATATATGACCTCAAGCATAAGAGAAACTATGGTGGTGGTTGATTTCAAAATTGATTCAAATACATGGAATTGTAAACTTAGGCATATGAGTGAGCAAGGGATGACGATAGTGGCATCAAATGGAAAATTGTTTAGTTTGAAGTCTGCAAACGCCAGCATTTGTGAGGATTGTATCTTTGGCAAATAGAGAAATGTTAGTTTCTCCCACGATGGAAGGGCACTTAAGATAGAAAAGCTAGAGTTGGTTCATATAGATGTATGGGGTCCCTCGCTTGTATAATCTATTGGTGGCTCACGTTATTATGTTACTTTCATTGATGATTCTACTCGTATGGTATGGATTTATTTTTTTGAAATTTAAATATGATGTATTTGATACTTTTAAAAAGTGGAAATTTCATGTGAAGAATGAATCTAGTAAAAAGATAAAATCTCTGAGGTTTGACAATGGTGGTGAGTATAATAGGAAAGAGTTCAAAGATTTCTGTGCAAAGAATGGAATTCAGATGGAGAAAAATATTCCTAAAACACAACAACAAAATGGTGTTGCTAAGCGTATGAACATAACTTTGAATGAGTGTGCTAGGAGCATGAGGTTACATGCTGGGTTACCAAAAACATTTTGGTAGACACTGTTAATGCAACAACCTACTTGATAAATAAAGGACCTTCGGTTCCTCTGGATATGAACCTGCCTAAAGAAGTTTGGAGTGGTAAAGAGGTAACTCTCTCACATTTTAAGATTTTTGGTTGTTTCATATATGCATGTTGATTTTGGTGATAAAGATACACTTGATGCAAAATCAAGAAAGTGTTTTGTTTTTATTGGATATGGTTAAGATGATTTTGGCTATCGTTTATGGGATGATGAAAATAGAAAAATCATTAGAAGTAGGAATGTTATATTCAATGAATGCTATGTATAAAAATAGGCATATTACATAATCTAATAGTGTAGGAGACATCATTGGAAAGCAAGAACAAGTTGAATTGGAGGAGATATCTTAAAGTGATGTCACTAAAATAGTGCAGGAAAATCCTGAAAATATTCTAGCACAACTAGAAACTTCTACACTTGTGTCTCAATTGAGAAGGTCAAGCAAAGTGTCTAAACCTGCTTAACGATGCGCTCCTCCTTTGCATTATTTGTTGTTGATCAGTAGAGGTGAGCTTGAATGCTATCATGAGGCACTTCAAGTTAATAATTTTGCAAAGTGGGAGTTGGCCATGAAGGATAAGATGAACTCTTTATAGGGAAATCACACTTGGGTGTTGACTCAGTTACTAGCAGGTAAGAAGGCATTGAGAAATAAATGGGTTTACAGGATCAAGAAAGAACATGATGGCAGTAAGAGATACAACGCTAAATTGGTTGTGAAGGGTTTCAGCTAAAGGAAGGTATTGACTATTTTGAGACATTTTTTCCAATTGTCAAGTTAACTACAATCAGGTTAGTGCTGTGTATTGTAGCTGATGAGAATTTACTTCTTGAATAGTTAGATGTAAAAACAGCTTTTCTTCATGGTCATCTTGGAGAAAATATTTATATGGTTCAATTTGAAGGTTTTTCGGTGACTGGTAAGGAAAACCTTGTGTGCGAACTTAATAAAAGTTTGTATGGTTTGAAGCAAACCTTGAGATAGTGGTACAAGAAGTTTGATTCATTGATATAAGATATGTGATATGGATTGTTGTTGCCACTTTAAGAAATTTGATAATTGTTATATTATTCTACTATTATATGTGGATGACATACTTATTGTAGGATTTAGCATTTAGGAGATTAATAAGTGAAACAACAATTATCAAATGAATTTGCAATGAAGGATTTGGGAGCTCCAAAGAAAATTCTTGGGATGAGAATTGTTTGGGGTAGAGTGGCTGGCACTTTGAAGCTTTCACAAGCTTATTATATTAAAAACATGTTAAATAATTAGTTTAGGATGCAAGATTCCAAACCTGTTAGTACTAATTTGGCAAATGATTTCAAGCTCTCTATGGATCCATCACCTAAGATAGATGCAGAATGTGAATATGTGGCTCAAATTCCTTATGCTTCTTTGGTAGTTTAATGATTGTGATGGTTTCTACCAGACCTAACATATCACATGCAGTGGGAGTTGTCAGCAGGTTCACGGCTAAGCCAGGGAAGAAACATTGGGAAGCTGTCAAGTGGATCTTTCGGTATTTGAGAAGTACTATGTCATGATCACTTTGTTTTAGAAAAGGTAGGTTAACTCTACAAGGCCTTGTTGATGCAGACCATGGTGGATATATTGATAATGGAAGAAGCACTACTGGTTATCTTTAGGTGGAACTGTCGTGCGTTAGGCATCTAAGGCACAAAAGGTTGTGGCATAATCAACCACAAAGGTAAAGTATGTTGCTATGTCTGAAACAAGCAAAGAGATGATCTGTCTAAAAGTTTTCATTAGAGAATTGGGTAAAATTCAAGGAAGTAGTACTCTTTTTTGTGATAGTCAAAGTGCAATTCATTTGATGAAGAATCTAGTGTTTCAAGCTAGAATAAAGCACATAAAATTGAAATACCATTTTATTCGTGGATTGGTGGATAATGGGACTTTGACTATTGAAAAGATGCATGGCACAAAGATTCCTGCAGACATGCTGACGAAGCCAGTAACAATTGAGAAGTTGAGGTTTTGTGCTACCTCAGCTAGTCTCCATGGTTAATTGTTGAGAAGGCATCACATTGGGTGTATGTGCTACAGAAGGAGCGTATCTACATGACTTGGTTGCCAAATTAGGCTCCAAGTGGGATATTGTTGGTGGAGGAGCCTAATCACTTATATTTTATTATTAGCTTTAGTGGACGGTATTTATGTACTTTCATCTACTAATAATGTTGCCCTAGTCTTCTAGTATTTAAGGGCTGCTAACCTCCTCTTGTAATGTGTAACTCTCATACCATAGTGAAAACACAGTGCGGCTGTGGATGTAAGAGGATTTTCCCTGAACCTCTGAACCATGTTAAATTCTGTGTGTCCTCTTTGTCTCTTTTTCTCTTTAATTTTCTTTTGATTAATTCTATAAGCATAGAAAGCTTTTGCATTTCCTAATATTGATCGGTGACTTGCTTGGTTTTTCTGTTTGGATCGCGGGTCACCAGTTTTTACCCTAGTTCTTTGTCAGTGGTTCTTAAGGGTGCGCTAGACTGAGCAAGGGTTTGGTTCCCAATTAAATTGGTCAAATTGGCTGGGCCGATTTTCATAACATTGAATAAAAGTGAATGGAATGGTAAGCAATATAGATACGAAATTACAATATAGCCCTTATTAAAATATAACAAAAATTCAATAGACATCATAATATGTGTATTTAAATATTAATTTGAATGTAAATTTATATTAAATTGTAGTTCCAAATTTATAATACTTATAATAACACAAACTAATGAAAATCATATTTGAGGATGACAATTTGATGCCTATCATATATGATTTGAAGGACTAAAAGATAATTTCATATGAAAAATTAGATTTAGGGATCGTAATTCAATGTATAAATTATATTTGAGAGAAGGGATGAAGTGAAAGAAATAAGCAAAAATATAAAGAAGGGATATATATGTACTATATTAGGTGATAAAAATAAAGGGCAGAAATGTTAATCAATAAATAAAATTAAATGTTCCCCATCCTAACCCCAATTTGGGAGTGAACAAATATTGATGCTTTTAAAGGGAATGGTTCCCCTCATGTTCCATTCCCCTCCTTAAGTTTTAAAACTTACAAACAAGGGGAAAAGTTTCCAAGCATTTCATGGGTTTCCATTCCATTTCATTAACTCTCATCCTTCCAAAAACATTGTAAAAGGAATGACTTAGTGGTGTTGCTCAATTGCTTCCCTTTTTTGTTTGTATTAAACTAGGAGGACCAAAAAGAAAAAAAAATGTGTGCTAGATTGTGTTAGCCCCAAGGTTTCATTAAGAAAAGATTTGGAGTTTTGATCATAACAAACAATTTGGAAAATATTTTTAAAGCCATAAATTCCTAAGATATTCAAATCAAAATTCAAATGAAGTCAAAGCAAGCAATTATTTCACTAAATATTTGCTATATTAGAAATATGAATTTGTGGAATAATGAAGGGCATTTATAGAGGAAAATGAGATACCTATTACTCTATGACCGGAAAGAAAAAGAAACATGAAAGGAAATGAGATAGACAAGTTATCACGATGAAATCTTTAGAAAAGATTTGAAAAATCAACAATGGCATTTGGGCAAATAAGAGTAACCATGAAAGACAAAAGTGGAAAAGCACACATGAAAAAAATAGAAAAAGAGAAGATGAAAAGAAAGGAAAAAAGTCTACACTCATTGCGACGTCAACACGTGAGAAATAGGAAACAAAAGAAGAAAAGGAACGAAAAGAAAAGAAAAATTAGCCTACAATTGTAAAGCAACAATAAAAAGGGGAAGAAACAAAAGAAGGAAAAGGAAAAAGGCTGAGATGCTACAAAAGAAAATCTTCGGGAAAAGGAAAGAAATAAGACACAAGACAAAAAGCCAAATAAAGAAGACAATCTCTTTGCAATAACTATGAAATAGTTTGGTTGAAGAAGGAAGTCTCAAAATTTTTATTACAGGAAGAGGAAAGAGATTATGTCTTGAAGCTTAATGGTGGTGTAAAAAGAGAAGCAAAAATAGAGGATCAATCAGTGTGCAAGAAAGAAGAAAGAAATTTGAGAAGCAATAGTTAAAAAGAAGAAGAACTCCTCCAACAACTATTTTCGAAAGATATCTAAAAGGAAGGGGCAACATCATTTTGTAATAAGAATTGAAGAACAAAAATACATTGTGAGCTTATACTCTTCTATTTCTTCGTTCATCTTATTTTTCATCTTTGATTTTGAGAGCTACTGTGGAAAAGAAAATCAAAGTGGGCCTACTTGTTTGTATTTATTCTTTTAGAGAGGAAAAACCCTCATCTATTGTTTGTTCTTAGTTTGTTTGTAGTGAGCGTGTGAAAATAATTTGTGTTCGTTGTTGGTGAATGTGTTCTAAGACCATCTTGTTTGTGATGAGTAGTGAAATCGTTTGTTTCTAGTGAACAAGAAAAACCAGGATTGTAAGTGAATTGTTGATTAGTGGAAAAAAATTCCTTGGAAGTTAAGGGGACTAGAAGTAGGTCTCAGATTGAGGCTGAAGTAGTATAAATCATTGTGTTTCTCCCAATCACTATTTTGTTCTTTAAAGCATTCATTTTTCAGATCTAGGTCTAGTTGATTTTCAGGCACCTGAAAATTTTTCAGGAGTCTTTCGTATAAAAACTTTAAAAAGCATTTATAGTGTTGTTTTTATTTCTGTCTTGTGTCATTCATAAATAATTTGAAAAATATTTAAATTTCATATAGTATGAATTTACCCCCGCTTGGTACTATTAACTTTCATTTGGCATTAGAGTAAGTCTCTAACCACTTTGAGTAAAGATCAGTGTAGGTATTAATGGCAAATTTGATGAGGGGACACTTTCTTGAAAGTCATTGCATATATACACCAGCATTCTTTGATGGAGTAAATTATACCCATTGGAGTGGTAGAATAAAAGTCTTCATCAAATCTGTAAATTACTACATGTGGTGTGTCATAGAGAATGGTTACAATTCCAAGAAGGATTAAGGTTTTCATGAAGAATCTGAAGTAATTAGAAAAGCTTGTTATATGATGATTGAGTTTTCCGTTTGATGCTTGAAAGGTTTGGTTATGCATGTATTTATAGTTAAGCTTGGCATTGACATTCCATGATTACGCGTCAGAACATTCTTCGTTGGATAAAGTTTGGCTGCTAGCTGCCTTGTCTAAGACTACTGTCTGTCTGTCTTGATAAAAAAATTGCGGCTCATGTATTATTAAATATTAAAGTAAGTACTTGAAAAGGAAAGGGTCATTAGTTTAATCAATGAAATACGAACAACTATGAATTGGCCCTACATTCCTTGTTTTATTCTATTAATTGCAATTATATATACCTAACTAAATTGAATATTGTTCCTAAATTGAAATTTTGAATGCATGAATGAAAGTCAATTCGCAGAATGTTTCTATAAGGAGTGAGGCATCCTGAATTGAACCTGTTTATGTTTTCTCATGAAACAGTGAAACACATGTTTTAAAAGAAGGTCTTATGTTTTAGACGAACAGTTTTCCAACAGAGAAAAATATATAGATGGATAATCCTTGGAATGCAACCTTTGCATTACAAAATATATATTGTAGCGTCAAATATTAAAATAAGCACTAATTTCGTCTTCTTTCGACATGCATATTAATAACGATTCCTGTTTTGCTTATTGTGAACAAAGGCTATTTCGTCATCATTACATAATGTGCCATACTTATTATGCTAATTAAAATATTATTTTTCTAATGGAAAGCTTCTAATTTTGGTCAACAAACATTACTTTCAAGTTTTTTATATTGAAAAGTCGATATTCTGATTTGAACCTGACAGCTCTACTCAAATCCTATTTATCTCCTAATATTCATTTCATTAGGTACAAGCATCAGAACTAATAAATTGGGTGGCCAAAGGTAAGTAAAGATTTTTTTTTTTCTATTCGGCTTTCATTGGAGTTTAAATTTATAATTCCTAGCCTTAAAGACAATTTTAGTATTATGAAGTGATAAGTTCATTGGTGAATTCAATTGAATTCTGACTAATAAATTTAGTTGAATTCTTGTGTTTAGAATAAATTTTAATTTCTTTTACCAACGAAGAAATATTTCACGTGATTCAACAAAATAAAATTACAACCAGACTAATCTGCCAGCTAAAACTTGCCAATACCCTCCTTATACCAAGCACAGTCTTGGATCAAAATATCAAGAGAGGATGGGGCACATCCTACTGCTACCAGCCTTAGCAAGCCAATTGGCTGCTTTGTTACAATTTTTCTTTAGAAAAATAACAAATATCTTCAATAACAACAACACAGTTCAACTCAACATCAAGATTCTTATACTCTACTGCCTTCATCAACACTTCGATAAACTAACATTTGTTTTAGTATTTTGTTATGTTTTAAGTTCTTTTTCATGTGCTTTATCTTGGGAATATGTTACTTTGAGGTTTTTTTTTTTTTAAAAGTGAAGTGTCTTATTTCTTAAAAAAAAGGGATTAAATGATGCATTTTGAAGACAAGAAAGAGAGCCCTAAAGGAGAACAGGGGGTAGAGGAGAAGAGGACGTTGACATCTCTCCCATTTTTTTGGTTAATTTTGGCATGTCTCTCGGTTGGAAGACGAACTGCAACAAAGAAGAGAGTTTTAAGATTACATAGCCGAGACCATTCTTCCTTCTTCCTCTTTGATTTTTCTTCTTCATCGTCGTCGGCCTAAAATTAAAGGGGTGAGAGAGCCACTGTCATAGCTTCTGTTCTCGTTGCCCAAGACGCCTCTACTTCACGACTTTGTTCTTGGCTTGAACTGTACGTAGCTATCAAGTGAAGGGAGATTCACCTTCTCGAAAACTATGCAGGCACCACCACGCTCCAGCCACCTTTCAACTAGCGCACCACCACCAGGGGCAGATTCAAGGGGGGCAAGCAGGGGCCTTGGCCCCTCCTCCTTCACTATATATATATATATATA
>JASKGM010006180.1:0-11371 GCA_034509205.1 Ceratonia siliqua
AGAGTTTTCACTTGGTGGTTGTAAGAGATATTGAAAAGTCTGAACAAGGTAAATGCTACTTGAACTTTAGATATGATGGCAAGAAAAAGAGAATCTAAATTTATATTAAAGTTTCATGTTTGCCATAATTTCCAAGAGCTTAAGAAAGTGGTGATTTACAAGAAGAACTTAAGGTAGTAAGAGTAAGTGACTTCATTTATGTAGGTGAGTAGAATTCTCACCTTTTTAAATAAATATTGTTGATTTCCTATATTTTATCCTGAAATTTTATTTGTGGTAATATTTTATTGATATTTCCTTATGTTGTTTATCAATTTGAGAATCAATGAATTTATTCCATGTTGTTAGACTTGTATTAATGTGAAATATGTGAACTTTTGAAGTGGTAAAAGAATTAGACCTTATTGTCCATTATTATTTTGAAATTACACATTGATTATAAGTCATTCTCTATTCTCTCTCTTGTTTAAAGTACTAGAAATTGTGAAATTTTAAGTGGTTTGATGGATCCTTTAGCTACTTCTATAGATAAACCCTCGGTGCACCTAGTTTTAGTGATTGTTCATGGATATTCTGACATAGTGGCATCTGTGAGATTACTCCGGATCTATACCTCAGTGATCGAACTGCTGTCTCTGACAGGCAAATTGTTTCAGTGCAGTGTATGACATATGTGAATGTGAGAGTTTCTCTTGTGAAGAAGCAGTGGATTCATCTTGTTAAATGTATTCATATTTCCGTGAATTATGTTTATACCGAGAAACTTTGAAGCAATGGATCCGTCCTATTGAATATACTAGTATTTCGTTGACTTATGCTTATGTCGAGTAAATTTATTTTTCTTCTTAAAAAGCTTTGAAGCTCTACTTTATTGTGGATTTATCACTCTGTCATTTATTTCGGTTATTGTTTTACAAGCTAATACTTTGTGGGATTAATTCTACTCACTGAGTCTATAGACTCATTTATTCACTTTCAATTTTTCAGATAGCGTTGTAGAGCCATCACCTTCAGATCGTCCAGAACCTTAGAAACCTGCCACTGAATTACTGGTGGGTTATTTCTAAAAGGGATAATGGAGCACTTTACGCCTGTATTGTGGACAATTAGTTATTTTTTTTGCATGTATAGGTGAGTGTTATGCATGTAAAGTTAGTTGTATATGCACTATTAACTGTTTTGTGGTGGCCACTGAGGCCCTTGGTTGTCAAGGTGGGCTTATCCACTTCTTTTGTGCACTATTATACCCCTGGGAACCCTCAGTTTTTAGGGAAAATTCTGTCCAAATTTCTGCAAAATTTATTTTGGTCTTTAGTTCGTAAATGGTGATATATTATTATTAGTTATTGTTGTTGTTTGCTCTATTGTCTGTCAGGCTTGTGAGGACTGCTTACAGTAGTTCTTACGCCGGTCACGTGCATGAATTGGGTCGTGACACCGAACAAATTTCAAATTATTCTACACAAAGTTGTCAATTTGATTGTTGTTGGTGGTATTTTTTAAAAGAAAAAAATGGTTCAATTTATTGTATTAGTAGGCGTTTAATATATTAATATCCTACATATTATGATATTTTGCATAAATATTATAATGTAAGATACTATTATATTTAAGATTCTTATGAATTTTGCTTGGTGCACTATCTTACACACACCATAGTATAAAACAACATTTATTCATAGTTTAATGAAAATGGTTTCATAGTCAAGTTGAATTTTTCTGGCGCACTATCATTAGCCATTTTTAATATTAGTCTTAATTTTTTAAATTTAGAAGTAAGAGTAAATTGAAGAAAGTCAAATTTTATTTTTCTGTCACCTTCTAAAAGGACGTGAGATATAGAATGGATGAAAGAAAGAAATGATAATAATAATTATACACAATTTTGAAGTCCGGATTCACTAATATTCATCCATGAATAAAGGAGGAGGAGAAGTAAAATAATACATTATTATAATAATAGCTAGTTATAGTGACTTCACTATAATTACATTTTTTTGATTAAATTGTTGTCAAGATGCTTCCTGTATTGGCGCTTCAATTACGGCATATATTTTTAAAATAATAAGTTGTTAGTATCAAGACAAGATGCTTTTATTTTGTAGTATGTTAATTTGCTATTGCAACTGACTATGGAGTTTGATGGCTATGTAATATGATGTATAAGATTATATGTAGTCCATCTTGATAGACGCCCTCACCTTCGTTTGGGTTCCCATTTTATGGATGATACTCAACTTGTAGGAGTCGACCATGTTAGGAAATTATTCGCCCATTGGTTCTTAAACAAAGAAGATAGGCACACTGTAATCTCGATGGTCGGCGAAAGCGGACTCAGTAAGGATAATTCCATTTCAGAATTTATAATCCTATCCTTGTTTGTCATCTTTATTGTAAAGGTTAAGGTACATGAGATTTAAATGCTTTAATTTATCTGATATTTATGGATGTACAATAAAATTACAACGTAAGATCATTTATATTTTTATCATTTATGTAGTATATAATCTCTATCATTATTATTTAGAGTAAAATACTCTAACATCCTTTCTATTTTGCTCATTTTACACATATCAAGAACAATTTCAATAAAAAATTTTGAACTTTTTAGGGGAATGCCCATTAATAGTTTTTATTATAATATATAACTCGTCCCTCACACCAAAGTGACTTTTTCTTTGGACTTTAAGTATAGATAATTTAATTATGAAAATTTGAAATGGTAAGGATCAAATTCCTGACCATTTATCATAAAAGTTCTAATATCATGATAAGAACTTATTTTTTTCTTATTTAATTGACTAAATTACCCTTTTCCCTGTGTACTCCCATACTATAGTGGCTATATTGCTACCACACCCTAAGCATGGTGCATAGGAAGAGTCTCTATGTCCCGAAAGCCTGAAACGCCAAAGCAAAATGCATATGCAAACTTATATTTAAAAACAATTCATGGTTTTTGTTTTATTGAAAATTCAACAGAGCGTCCCTTATTAATAGGACCTCTCCCAAATGTATATAACAATCAAGGAGCTCAAATCTTATATAACAATTAAGGAGCTCAAATCCAATAAAAAAATCGTAGTTCAAATGCATAAACCATAAATAAGGACTTAGTCCTAACATAATTAAAAAAATCCAAATCTAATGTGTTCAAAACAATGAAACAAAAACAATCTCCTAATAACTACAAATAACATCCTAGGCTACCAAATCTGCTTCTAGGAGTACATATAATTAGATTATTTACTCTTCTAAATGGCAAAGTGCATCTTGAAAGTCAAGTAAAAGTAGATAATCTTTTAAGTTCTGAATGTGTTATTAACTAGCTTTCTTTTTATAAAAATATGAAGTATTAATTTTCTCATCAATAATGATTCATTCTGTATCTTGTACGCTAAAGTGCACGTTTCACTTTAGATCATTTTTTTCTGTATATAATAATTATTATTATTTATGAAAAATAGTTATGCGTTTTGCTTGTTTGGTAAATAAAAAAAAATAGAATAGAATAATTTTAAAAAAGAATAACATTTA
Organism: Ceratonia siliqua; assembly: GCA_034509205.1. NCBI lineage: Eukaryota > Viridiplantae > Streptophyta > Magnoliopsida > Fabales > Fabaceae > Ceratonia > Ceratonia siliqua. Next base: position 3,538 of record JASKGM010006180.1, read on the forward strand.
TTATATTATTTGAGTGGTTTATAGATTTTTCTATAGAAGAAATATCAATACAAAGAAATATCAAATATTAATATCAATATCAATATAAAAAACAAGTTAATAAAAGAGTAATTGTGAAAGTCTAAAAATAATTTGTTACAAAGGAGTGCTAATAACCCCACTCTATTGATAGATGCCTTTCTATAAGATTTGTTTTATTTGGAGTGATTTACGCAATTAAAGATAAGTCTCTTCCTTTCTTCAAAATTTTCTCATCCTGATAAAAGAGAAATTTAAACTCAAATCCTTACACGCTTTATTTATAAGATAAGAAAGATAAATTGGTTTGCTCTATTATCATGTTCTAGAAACGTGTTAATAAAAAATGTAGCCAAGGTAACGTAATTTACCACTCAGCAAAAGAATCGAAGAAATATATTGTCACTATGAAACAAGTTGTGGGGAAAAAAAATAATTGACTAGTCTTCTAACAAAATGACAAAGAAGATTGTTACAACTATTGAAACCCTAATTAATTAGGTTAGCCTAAAACGTTAAGTACATTATATTCTTTATCTAAGTTGTGAATTTTATTATTGTTGATGATATTTTTTACGAGAAAAAAACTTCAATTCATCGAGGCGTTTGATATATTAATCATAATATTTTGCATACACGCTATGGCTTGACTGGGGCGCCCTTACCTGGTAGAATTGTTTTGTGACCTTCGTTTTTGAGTATCTGGGCTGTGTGCCCAGCCTTCTTTTGAATTAATAATAAATATTAACTTATATTCAAGTGGCTCAACTATATATTAACAAATTATAAATTGGTCAACTTATTTACACAAATCCAAATGTTATTAGATTATAGATGAACTAATTAATAATTATCCATGAATGAAGGAGGAGATGTAAAATAATGCATTGTTATAATAAAGCTAATTATGGTGGACTTCACTACATTTACATTTTTTTTTCTTTTTGGTTAATAGTAAACTGTATTAAATTGTTGTCAAGATGCTTCCTGTATTGGCGTTTCAATTATGGCATATATCTTCAAAATAATAAGTTGTTAGTGTCAAGGCAATATTCTTTTTATTCTTATTTCTTTTTCCAAGTCTTAGGTTTCCTTCTTCGTCCTTTTTCTATGATCGCGTCTGCAACTCTCCTAGACATTTTCAAATATTAATTTGTGCTCTTTGTGCTTGAAACTTTTCACATGAATTCTCCAGCCCCCATTGAACTGTAAAGTTAAAGATAACCCACCAACCCCACAAGTATAGCTGGAAGTAAGAAGGACCGTTTGAGTGTGGTGTTATTTTTTATTTTTATATATAATTTGCAGCTTTTATGTTGAGAATTATATATAATTTGCGGCCTTTATAAATTTTTCTTATATATAATGTATAAATAATATACATAATTTATAAGAAGTATTTTTTTTCATATTTTATGTCATTATATATACCCAAACAAAAAAAAGGACATAAAAATGAGAGTGGAAATGAAGTGAGATAAGAAAAAGATGAGAGTGAAAATGGAGCAAGACTTGGTAAAAAAAGATGAATGAAACATTACTCCACAGTCATTTTCGTCCTATATGAAGAAAGGTTAAAAGGGTGTGAGCTTAGAGCTCTCATTCTTCTCACGTCTTTGGCTCTTCTTAAAGAGGCAAGACAGGTACCCTTTGAATTCAAATAGACTAGAGGCAGAGAGGGCAAAAGCTAATTCATAGATCCCACAACTCGTTTATAATTCTCAACATAAAGGCTGCAAATTATGTATAAAAATAAAAAATAACACCACACTCAAATGTCCTTCTTACTTCTGGCTATACTTGTGGGGTTGGTGGGTTATCTTTAACTTTACAGTTCAATGGGGGGTGGAGAATTCATGTGAAAAGTTTCAATCACAAAGAGCACTCATTCATATTGAATGAAAAAGGATGGTTGCAGAAACTGTGATTCCCTTTATGCCGAGAGGAGATCGAAAAATGTGATTCAAATCTTCTTCTTCCACTTCGATATTAATCCAATTTCATTAGATGGCAGAAACTGCAATTAACATTGTGATTGATAAGTTGGTACCTGCATTATTGAAAGACGAAGTAACACTCCTGTAAGGTGTGGAGGGGCAAATCCCTTCCATCAAAGATCAGCTCGGACTGGTAAAAGCTTACATAAAAGATGCATGCAGCTGCTAAAGCAGAAATGACATACACCAGTAACTTGGTGAAAGAGTGGGTAAAGCAAGAGAGAGAAGTTGCTTTTCGCATAGAACATGCCATCGAATCAGTGGCGGATCTTGAAGGAAAATTTTGAAGGGGTAAAATATTTTTTTTAAATTATTTACATAAAAATTTTAATTTTACGGGGCCAAAGCCAAAAAAAAAATTTTTTTTCCAAGCAAAATTACAGAAAAATTTTTTTTTGGGGGGCTATCACCCCCCTCTGTCTTCACCACCCTCTGCCACTGCCATCGATGAATACTTGTTTGAAGAGGCAAAGTGTAATCAATGGTGTATACTTGATGGTTTTCTCTATGAAATTGTTCACATGCTTAGAACTATAATACCTCGCCATAAGATTAATTCAGAGATTGATGACATTAAAGAATCAATAGTGAAAACTAAATGAAGGAAAAGAAACTTTAGGGTTCAACCCATCTCTAGATTCAAGCAGTCATGGTGGGGAGGTCTCTCCAAAGCCTGACCTTCAATTGGGCGCCCGTTTCTTTGATGATGCTCAACTCGTGGGTGTCGACCAAACTAGAAAAATTCTCACAGGTTGGCTGTTGAGTGGAGAAAACATGCGTACGGTGATCTCAGTAGTTGGCAAAGGCGGGCTAGGTAAGGATATTGAATTTTGAAACCTATAATCTTATATATCCTCACTTGCCAACTTTCTATGAATCTAATTAAACTTAAACCATTATACCATAACGATTAATTGGTCATGCTTAAGAAAAGTTTACTCAATTTCAAGGGTTAATTGCACAATTTTTTTCCAACTTCATTTTAGTTATTTGTGTTTTCTCTTTTGATGTATTGATTTAAGCATTATATCTTAATTTACGTGTGTTATTTTCAGTGTCCCTTTCTCCTTTACCGAATGAATTCAAATAATTGTTCATAAAAAAATGATTTCATAATTTCACAAAATTAAGATTTATAGATATATACATAACCATATGATTATATGTTCAAGTAGGGGACAATTTATGAAATTCTTAACTAATTGATTTGTTGTGAGATTGTGATAGCCATTTCATTTGTCTCACAATACTTTCACATGGGTTTTATTTTTTAATTCTGGAGAGTAGTTGTCACGCCCCAAATTTTCTGGTACGTGACCGATGTAGGAAACCACAATATCGTAATACCCTACAAGCCTAGACTTGAAACCATGCATTTAATAATTAAAAATAAAATAAAATGGACTTCAAAAGTTCACGCTTTTCACTTAACTCATACAGAACTTAACAAAATTTTGGCAGTATGTCCCCAGAATTATGGGCATTCCCAGAATATAACAACATTAGCAAAAGGGTGGGCAGGCCCACTATCAAGATGAGTAAGCCTCTATGGCTGAGACATAACAAATAAGCAACCAAATACCACCAGCAGTTCTACTCAGTGTCAAGAAAAAAAAAACAGAACATTCTAGATAGCATAACATAACACTTTTAATATAGACTATGCAAATCCTAATCAACTGTCCAACATCAACATCAAAAGTTACTCCATTAGCTAAAAGAAAACCTAGCAATCATCAGCCAGTAGGTTTTGCACAGCCTCAAATTCAGATTACTGAGATGCCTTAGCCGTATTTGAAAAATTTAAAGAGAGGGGTGAGTCACAAGACTCAGTGAGGAGAAACTCATACTCACGAATACAAGTTTAGAAATTCCACACACATACTGGTATAAAAAAAATTCATGAAGAATAGTTTGTGCTTTGAAAAGCTAAATTGATTAGAAATGACGTATATATATTGTCATAACATTTCCATCGCTCTTTATACTAGTATGAAAGGGCTCAATAATAATATTACTTGCATGATCATAGTATAAAACCAAATATTGAATTAATAACCCACACACAGAAAAATACATTTATATGTAACAATTTAAATTGACGATGTCACCCATAAGGTAGTAAACCACTTTAATCATACTATGTATGTTGCATACCTGTATACCCAAATTAACATCTATTGTGCACACGTGCAATCAAATAAATCAATTTAATGAGGATGAATCTACTGCTTCTTCACAAGAGAAATTCTAACAGAGATAGATATAGATAACAGATATTTCATTTGGAGCAGAGCTCTGTGTCTAGTACAGATATCAGATAACAGATGTGCAAATCCAAAGTAATTTCACGGATAATGCTATTTCAGAGTATGGTCCATGGACTTCCAGATAAGCTAGGTGCACCTAGGGTTTCTCTATGGAAGTAACTAAGGATCCACCTAGACATTTTATTCACCTTGATCACAATGTAATACATCATTTAATGATAAGAAGTAAAATTATAATGTAGAAAGAAAAGTTAATCTAATTCACAAAATTTATATATATACTTACATACTTGTAGCATGTATAAGAAAAGAGAAGAACATTTAATTTAGAGTGGTCAAGTAAATTCCTACATAAAGTTTAAGTATATTAGTTATGAGACTAACAGAAAAGTTTATTGGAAGATTCATAGTGGACGAAATCACAAGAAGAAAACTTTAGGAAGGATAGTATATTATATTCTAGCTAGGTGTATTCTCAATCAAGAAAGATAAAGCTCTCGCAAAATTTTCACCTTAATAATCCTCGTAAATTCCATAATGAATATCAGTAATAATAATTTAAGAAGTTCAAGGAAATCATAGATGATAATCATTTTTATATAGCTCCCATAAGATTTTATCATAGCTAATATCATACCAATACCAATGCATGATAGCCCTCTTTTTAGCCCTCTTCCACCAAAATCACAAATCTTCATACCCACCTACTTATATTTAGCCCTCTTTTCATAAGTTTGTTAACCACTTAACCCTCCGAGTTCACTTTCTCTCTCACCCTTTCCCATTCTTTCATTGTAAACAGCAACCTACCATGAAAGCTCTATCATTCTTCTATCTTGAAGAAATTCCCACCATTCACAACTTCAAAGATAAGGAGGAGGTAGTCTCATATCAGATCAAAACTCGCTCGTCATCGGACCATGCGACGGCGATGACTCATTTCTTTTTCTTCTTTTGATGATATGTGAAAACTCATAAATCAATTTTCTGCCGATTTTTTACCAGTTCGACAGCGAGTCACTGGTTACACTAATTAAACCGCTAACTCATGACTCGTTGCCTTCACCGGTTCAATGACTGGTCTGATTTTCTGAACATTACTTTGACAGCAAAAAAGTATTTTTAAACAATATGCAACAAATGCATATTATTATTATTTTATTTTATTTTATTTTTGAAAGTAAAGTAATAATGATTAGTTTAATTTTTTAACCAACTACCCATTATCTTTTTTATAATATCAATTTAATGTTTTAATTTTCAATTCTTTTTCCATTTAGGAAGATTAAAATTGACACTTCAATTACATATTTCTCACTCCAATTCTTGTTTTTCTGTGAAGTTAAAAAAATTATTGTGAATAATATATACAAAAAGCAAAAGGAAAATAGATCTTTTGATTGTTATGCTTGGATCACTGTGTCTCACTCACTTAAGGGAGAAAAGCTATTAAAAGCTATGGTACATAGCTTTTATGAAGATGACACCAACAAATATGACACACAAGAGATGAAACAAACAGCGACACATTGATAAATAAACTGAGAAAATACTTACTGGAAAAGAGCTACATGGTCGTGTTCGATGATGTATGCGACAGACTTTTGGGATGGAGTTGAATATGCCTTACCAGATAATAATAAAATTAGTAGGATAATAATAATCACAAGAAATATGGGTGTTGCTGAATATTGTGGACATTTCACCCTCACATCCATAAGCTAGAACCCCTACCTCTGAATGATGCATTGAAGCTCTTCCATCTCAAGGAGTTTCCCTTTGATCCTAAAGGCTGCCCTGAAGAATTGATGGAATTGTCTCAAGGCTTTACTAAGAAGTGATGGAGTGCCACTTACAATTGAGGCTATTGTTGGTCTGCTATAAAGCAAAAAAAAAAAAAAAAAAGCTGCCATTGAATGGCACAAGGTACACAAGAGCCTCCATTCAAAATTAGTAAATGATCATCATCTTAAATATTTCTACCAAGTCTTATCAACTAGTTACAATGATCTTTCTTACCATCTCAAGTTATGCCTCTTGTACTTTGGCCTTTTCTCTGAGGACTACTCGATTACCTACATGAAACTCACTAAGATCAAACACTTGAGGAAGTAGTAGAAGAATACTTGGTTGAGTTAATCCGTAGAAGCTTGGTTAAAATGTTGTAGGTGTATCCCTATGGTAGAGTTAGAAGATGTCGAGTCCATGATTTGATGCATGGCTTTATTCTAAAAAATTGCGAGGAGTTGAACTTCTGCCAAGTGAAGAAGACTGAGGAGTTTAGCTTCCATGCATCAACCTGACGCCTATCAATTCACACAAATAATCTCGATGCAATTCTAAAAAGCGCAAAAAATTATAGCTGTGTGCAATTTTGTCTTGTTTTTTTACTTTCAATACCTAACAAATCCTATGAAAGAATCATTTTTATCTAGTTTCTAAAGAAAGTTGAGGCCAAGAGAGTGTTTATTAATTTTCAACGTGAACACTTAGGCTATACAAGTGAAGTATTTAAACACAATTATGCTGAAAAAGAACTCAAATAAAAAACAATCCCATGAAATCTGGTTGGTTCCGATTTGATAGCCAAAATGATCTTCATTTGATACGTACGTTGGACAGCTTGGTTGATAACAGAGGACTCTTGATAATAGAAAATCCCTCATTAGTTGGAGTTTGTTGAGTCATCATGCTGATTTTCCTCATTTGAAGGCTTGAGTGGATTATCATTTTGGTTTGAATTTGTTGCTGTTAGATCTCCAAGATCACTCAACTTCTTTCTACTGATGGAGGCTATATTGTGAAAGTCTTCACCCTTTTTTCTCCAAGAATTTTGAGCATCCTTATCTCTCCATAGACTCTCACGGTTGTTACACTTGCTGAGCTGTGATATGTTGCTAATACCCTCTCGCAAACTTTGTTGGGACTGGAGGAAAAGTTTGTTGAGTAATGAAGGGCTGCTTTTGACATTGGTTTTGTGAAGAGGTCAGCAACTTGATTATCAGAGGAAATATGTTGAGTGACAAGTAGTCCACGTGCAACACGTTCGCGCACAAAATGATAATCCAACTCGATATGCTTACTTCGTGCATGGAATACAGGATTTACTGTCATATGAAGAGCACTGAGGTTGTCACAATAGAGTATGGGGGGAGATGACTTTGTAATGCGAAGATCTTTAAGAATGAAGGACATCCATGTGAGTTCAGCCGCTGTGTTTGCCATTGCTCGGTATTCTGCTTCTGTGCTTGATCGGGAAATTGTATGTTGCTTTTTTGCACACCAAGAGATGAGATTTTGTCCAAGGAATGTACAATAGCCCGTAGTTGAGTGTCTTGTTGTGGTGCACCCTGCCCAATCTGCATCTGAGAAAGCAAATAGATCAAGTGTAGTATGTGAAGAAAAATGTAATCCTATATCAATTGTTCCTTTGACATATCGTAAAATACGTCGAACCATTTTTAAATGTGTTATTGTGGGAGCATGCATGAATTGAGATACATAATTAACACTATACGAAAGATCAGGGCGAGTGAGTGTAAGGTACTG
>JASKGM010006182.1:0-11366 GCA_034509205.1 Ceratonia siliqua
ATTCACAGTGGTAATCTACATACAATAGGAATCATGAGTAACAGAGTCAGGTCAATCAGAAATGGATATAGATATAAGTATTTTGACAAGACATAAGAAAATATATAAAATGTTGTTACAATTGGATATGTCATGCTATTCCTTGTATAAATATTGGATATAAACAGGGTCTTGTTTTGTAAGGTTGATGCTTCATATATTTATGTATATATTACTAAGCATGTCTCTGAATCCCTAAGCTATTTCTTTTTGAGGTAGAACAGTGAGAAAGTAGATTATGCTTAATCATTAGATTCATTCATATATAAAATATATACCTGCTTTACATGTTATTGAGGTATGTTTTCTTTATATGAATCAAACAAATTGAAAGTGGTCAAATATTAGGTATGTCAGGTGCTGAAAGGGGTTCTGGGTCCTCTAGAAGAAAGGGAAAGGAGAAGGCTGTTGCTCGATCCACTGACCCTAAGTTTAACCTGCGCCGATTAATGACCAACCCAAGTTGGGTACCGGTGCAGACATCTACGCCTTCTAGGTCGACATCGGATCCATATCATCTCGGATCTAATTCACCTTCCATACACGCAGCGACGCCACAAACAAATACCTCCCAGGCGAGTGCTGGCTTCTCATCTATTGATCCCTTGCCTGGCACCATACACACTGACAGGCGCATTTGGTTAACCACATATGGGAATGAGTAAGTATAATTATCGTTCGTCAGATATTTAATAATTAAAAATTATAATAGCCATATCCTATAATAAAATTAAAATATTCTGACCTCAGATTTGAGCCGAAAAATGCTGGGAGGACATTATCTGCAATATACAAATCACACTATCATGAGGCTTATAAATGCTTTGAAAAGACTCATCTTGAGATGAAGGAACATTGGTGGAGCCTATTTAAGGTATTAATCGAATTTGAACATTTCTTATTCAATGAACTTTATCTTAATGCTTACTTACTCTAACTCTATTGTTTCTAATGTAGGTAAAGTGTATTTGGAAACCCGAAGAGGAAGTTGAGGTGCGTAGGCTGTGGGACATGAAGTGCTCTGACAGCATCCGAGCAGCTCATAGAGACATTCGGATAGGGAAGTCATAGGGCATTTGGTTGGGGAGTGCTATCAAGGCCCAACTCTTTGAGTATTGGGCATCTGAGAGTTCAAGACTGACTCAGCTCGAAATAAGATTAACCGATCCAAGAGTGAAGGTGCATCCGTCCATCGAGGCGGAAGCATCTCCTTTTCCGTGCATAAAAAGAGGCTTGTAAGTTTTTATTACTTCTAACTTGTATTTATTTATTTATTAGTATTAAAACAATTTAATTCATTGTTTGCAGTCAAAAGAGTTGGGGAGGCAAGTTAACATTGCTGAGGTCTTCCGGAATATTCAATACAGTGAAAGCAAGGGTTGGGTCCATCCGTACGCTGAGCAAACTTACGTGAGTTAAATTAAATTACATTAAACTTCAATATTATAGGTTTCTTTTTTATTGTGATTCAAATAATTTCTCACTAATTATGTTTTAACTCATACAGAAAGCTTTTGAGGACTACAGAGCCACCCAGGAGTCTACGGATTCTTCCTGCGATAACACTCATCTGTGGACAGAAGTTGTTGGGTGAACAAAAAAGGTCAGGTTTATGGGATGGGTTATGAGGCTCGCCTGGTCAAGAAAGCTCACTCAAGCTAGCCATCACAGTCATCCACCTAGGTTCCTCAACAATTATTGAGCGAGGTTATCAGGCAGGTCGAACAGCGACCTGAACAGCGATTCGAGGGGCGACTTGAACAACAACAACGGGAGCGATTCCAGCAGATGCTCAGTCAAATAGTTAGTGGTCGTGTAACTCCTTTCCCTCCCGCTCCTGCTCCCATTGATCGGTAGTCCCCTCTCAATGACCGTACTGATGCTGAGTTTGAATCAGATTGACAATTAGTGTATTTAATTTTACAATACATTTGAATTTAATCTTATTTAGTTAATCTTTTGGTGTGATTTTATTTATATCAATATATTTATTTAATTTAAATATATTTAAATATTTATTTACAAATATATCTTATTTATATTAAATATATAATTAATAATATGTAATTAATATTTAAATGAAATTAAACATTCAATAAGAATAATTAAACACTTAATTTTTCAATATTAATTAAAATATATAATATATTAAGTTCTCATAGATTTTCTCACGGCTATATTCCGTGAGAATACTTCATTAAATTTTTTTATTTTATTACCTTTTCTCATGGCTGACACTCAGTGAGAAAATCTCACGGAGTGTAAGCCGTGAGAAATTCTCACAGATTTTAAGCTGTGAGAACATCCATGACCATAGCATCAAAAATGTCACGCCCTGATTTCCGCGAGAATTTTCGTGAAAATTTGAAATTCTCACGGAAATCAGGGTGTTTCTCATGGAAAACTTCTGTGAGAAAAGTCATGTTTTCTTGTAGTGAAGTAAGAAAATGGTATCCTTCAAACACTAAGAACAAGTTACAACATCATGGAGCCAGGTGACTTTATGCAACAAGCTTGAGGTTATCAATAAAGTGAGAAATGGCCTGAAATTTCATTCAACATGATGTTGGTATGAAAAAAGGTTTATAACTCCCTTATCATTTTGGATTTTTAAATTAATTATTACAATTAAGCATGTTTTGATATATACTTGAATTATTGTTTAACAATTGGTTTCTTTCATATTAAAATGTCCTAAAATGATATTTTGGTGTTTGGGATATTATCCTAACAAAAGACAAAGAATTTTTGAAACTTTTTCTCAAAAAGCATATTCTTCTATTCTTTGCAACTATTGTGGTCCTAAAGGACACATTTCTTATTTATGTCACATTAGAAGAAATGCACATGTAAAGAGCAAACAAATTTGGGTTGCTAAAGGCCTTAAAAGTTCTAATACTAACATTAAAGGACCCAAGATAAGATAGGTACCAAAAATTCCTTCTAGCACTTCAAATATGCAGGAAATTTTCATGAAGGATAGACAAACTGATTCAGTCAAAGAAAAACTACCAATGAAAGCTTTGCCAATGCTATGTGATGAAGTTTAAAAGGAAGACGCTCATAAGAGGAAGAAATGAGTAAGAAAATGGTATCCTTCAAACACTAAAAACAAGTTACAACATCATTGGAGCCAAGTGACTTTATGCAACATGCTTGAGGTGATCAACAAAGTGAGAAATGGGGCCCAAAATTTCATTCAACATGATGTTGGTATGAAAAAGGGTTTACAACTCCCTTATGATTTTGGAGCACTCATTGAATTTTAAATAAATTATTAAAATTAAGCATGTTTTCATATATACTTGAATTATTGTTTAACTATTGGTTTATATGATATTAAAGTGTTATAACATGATATTTTGGTGTTTTTGTTTTTGAAAATTATTTGACTAAACTCAAATTTGAAAGCTCTCATGAAATTTTATGAAAAAGAATGTTGAAATATTGAAAAGTGATTTACAAGGCAACATTGATTCCTTAAATAAAACTTTAGTTCTTTGATAGTTTGGTATGTTCAAGGAATGAAAAACTTGAATGATTTACTAAAATGACAAATATGTGTTTATGATATATGTGGTCATAGTTTAGAACAACGTGAAAATGAGAAATTTGATAAGAATTTTATTTGTTAACAATTCAAACTCAACTAGCCCATTTGTCAAATGGTATTGCTGTGGCAAAAAAAAAAAATTGGCACTTGTCATTCACTTGTGCATTAAGAGAAAGCTTATATGTTAGTTCAATGATTGTTTAGGTATCTAAGGGCACATGCTTAAAAAGGGCAACAAAGCTAACACCCACGGACCCAAAACTATTTTGGGTACCAAAAGAAAAGATTTTATTTTGCAGATATATTTGAAATTTGAAAGGTTTTGAATGATGCTTAGCTCTTGGACAATAAATGCTCAAAGCACAAAAATGAGGTTCATTCCTACAAGCTCACATTCATGAAGAAATGAGGACATAATTATAGCTAAAGGAAAAATGCACATATTTGGTGATGTCCATACCTTAACTTCCTTAAATGCTTTGATTATGCCCTAAATATTTACACATATCATGATGTTAAGGAATGCACCCGGCTTTATATCAATTTTCTATGCATTACACATTAGCTACACCTTATAAAATGAAAGTGTAAAGTTAGATATGGAAACAAATTTGGTGAATGCGTATATGTGCTACAATGGTGAATATGTTGACTTTGGGCTTGAGTGAAGTACTTGATAGTGTTATTTAGTGCTTTATTGAAATATCTTAAGGATATAAAGAAATTTGGGGGTTAAAGATTGTGTGAAATTTCAAAGTTGATTAGAACTTTTATTGTGATAATATCATTTTCATATAACTACTATGACCTGGAGTTGCTTTGCATTTGGTTGCTAAACTTATTATATGACATGCTCACCTACAAGCTTAACAAGTGTGATAACAAAGAAACAAAGTTAGAATTGTAACACCAAGGTTTCAAGCTCCTCATCCGAAATCCCCTTCTTTCTAATTTTTTCAAAGCCCCCTAGTTTGGTTATATAATATGACTGATATAGTCTATCTTTGCCAGAACGTTGAATTGTTTGAGTGGCTTCCTCTAGCCTCCTCCAGTAGTTCATCTGTAGTTTTGGTTTTAAAAAATTTTTTTCCCTCAAACATTGAACATTTAAAACTTAATTGAACTCTAAAAATATTTGATATTTCTAACTGAACTTAAATGAATAAATAAGCTCTAGAAGGGTATTACAAGAGGACTAAACACTCAGTCTTACTCCTACTCATGTTCAACCATGTGGTTTTATTTTCTACATCATCATTTTGACGTGGCAAATTTAATGGGGACAGAGCAAAATAAGAATAACAAGTTTTTCTCAATAATTCCTATGCAAATCTATCTTGTCCATTCAGAATTACGGAGAGAATATTCACAATAGCCAAAACTAAATTTAACTTTTGTTCAGATTTTAGTTTCCATCTCTTTGAATTTTTAGAAAAGAAAAAACTGGTAAAATGGTGCTGCACTGAAGATCATGTTTGTATTGGTTTTTTGTTTGCAAAAAATAACTCTCAATCGCCCTCTAAGAACATCGCCAAAACTGTTATGGTTTACAATAAGCAAATCTAAAAATAATTTATCTCTTGTATACAACCATTTTATTCAGGGATGATAAGCTCAGCTAACAGAGTATTGTAGAAGTACAGTGGCCGCTGGGTTTGAGGATTGATATAAAAAAGAAAAAAGGAAAAAAGAAAGAATTGAGTTTGGGGAAGGGAGGTGCATGAGTCAATGACAGAATACTAACAAATGATGTAATTTCCCTGCAAAATTGCGAGGGATTGTAAATATTCCTTCACAGATTGTGTCTGCGCGAGAAATTTCCCAAACAATTTTCACACAATTGAAAAAACATTTCCAATTTGTAAGGGAATATAATTCTCCCGCAAATTTATCATAAATTTTAATACAATTTCCTCTCAACTCCCTCACAGTTCTCTTGTGAAAGGGTGTGAATGATAAATTTTAATGGTATATCTCCCTTGCAATTCCCTTGTTAAATTTCCTCACAATCCCTCACAGATTAATCTCCAATTGTAAAGTAATTCCCTTGCAATTACCAAAAAAATGTTTAGCTACAGTTAAAACCGTAACAAACTCAAAATTCGGAAATTAAAGAAAATTTTAACTACGGTAGTAACCGTGACTAAAGTTACCATTTTTGAAAAAAAATAAATGTGCAATATATATTTGCAATAAAAATTTGATAACATAAAGATAAAATTTATCTTACAAGATCACATCCGTCATTGATAAGGTTGCAAAAAAGTAGCATATATATAAACTAAATAAAGCAAAATAGTCAAAATAACTACTTCAAACTAAAAGCAATAATAGTTGGCCAAATTTTGTACTCTATTTCATGCTCCTCAACATGATCTGGTGTCCATTCACCCCGTCACTCATAAAATCCATAAGCAATTAGTTTTTCTCAATTGAACTTGATTTTTCTAACATGTCTTATTTCTTAACCTCCATTTGAGTATCAAATGATTCTTGAGCTAAGGGAAGATGTTACTAGGAGACCCGGTCTGAAAAAATTGTGTGGTGGTTTTTTTGAGAAACAAGTACCACAAATTATTGAAGGTGGTTAATATGATGTTCTAGAAACATAAAAAAAAAAAAAAAAAGAAGAAGAAGAAGCCAGAAGGCAAAACTGGATAACACATAAAACCATAAAAGACTAATAGAATGCAAAAATAAGAGCATATAGATTTCATTTCAGTCTCCTAGAACTAGAGATTGAGAGTAAGAACTAAACCAGATTGAGGACCCCTGGACACAGTGAGAAAAATAACTAAATACATTAGTACTCTTTGTTAATTTTGATTATGTAGTTATACTTTTGGATCCATGCTAGACGCTAATCGGCAGATCCACCTTATCAAGTGTGGAGGCAATTGCCCCCACAAGAAATTTCTTTTTGTTTATTATATATGTAAAATAAATTTTTTGATACCATAAAAATTTAGAAGTTGCTCTTCATAGGTCAAATTTTTACAACTCATTTAGTCAGTTGTATCCCACTAATTCCTTTTATATAGAATTCAAAAGTTAATTAATGTGCTTACTTTTTATATTATTTTTATCATAATTTTACTTTTAATTTTATGTTAATTTGTATTTAATTTTCTTATTTATTAGAGTTTTATCTACTTTATTTAATTTTTATTAAGGAATGAATAAAGTAAAGAAAATAAAATATTTTGTTTCCAGTTGTAGTATTCAAAATTAATTTTTCGCAAGTGAAAAATAATGAAAATTAAGAATTTCTTTAAAAAACAAAACTCAAATGTTGAAACGTGGCTGTTTAGTATTACAAATAAGTATTCAAGACATTGTGCATAAATGTTATAAAATTAGTTAGAGTATGTAAGGAAAGATTGCAAAGCATAAGAAATAATTATTGGCATAATTTATTGAATGAAGTATAATTGTTTTGTAATAAGCAAAATATTGACATTCCAAATATGGATTATGCATTCATGATACAAGGAAAATCAATGTGCAAAGTACAAAAAATTTCAAATTTGCATTACTTTCAAGTTGAGTTATTCTATCAAGTAATTAATAAACAACTTCAAGAGCTTATCAATAAATTTACAGAGGTGAACATTGAATTGCTTCTTTGTGTAGCAAACTTAAATCTAAGAAATTCATTTTTTACATTTGATAAGGAGAAGTAGATTCGTTTAACTAAATTTTATTCATAAGAATTTTCTTTTGTATAACTTTTGAGGCTTAATAGTCAATTTGAAACCTATATAATAGATTTTTGTTTTGATGAGCAATTTTCAAAGTTAAATAAGATTAGTGATCTTTTTGAGCTGTTGGTAAAAACTAGAAAGATTATTTTGTATCCAATGATATATTTACTTATGAAGTTTATTTTGATTTTACCCATGTCAACTACAACATTTGAAAAATATTTCTCTACAATAAATTTTGTGAATAATGGAATGAGCAATCATATAGGATATGAATTGTTGAATGATTGTTTGATCACATATATCGAGAAAAATATTTTTGATAGTGTTGAAAATGAAAAAATATACATTTTTAAAATATGAAAACACATATAGAACAATTGTAATTTTTAAAAATTAGGATATCTTATGTTTTATTTACCATGAGATTATGTATTTTGTGTGAGAGACTGGTTGTAGTTGGAGATTTAATGAAAGTAAAAATTATTTTTGTAATCTCTCAGTTGTAAACTATAGTCTATTATTTGCCTCTACTAATAAAATTTTTTAGGTCCACCACATCATACTATCATATTCAAGTTTAACAAATTAAATAAATATCTTAAAAAGAATGATCCAAGCGAAAAAAAAAAAAAGAACATAATATATCCATATTTTAAAGCAATCTTCAATTAGAAAAATAAATACATCCAAAATAGATCACGAACTTCCAATATTTATGACATCCTTTAATTAACATGAATGCAAACGAACTTAATATACCCATATTCCATAGCACCTTAAACCAGAATTAGCATCCAATTAAACCGAAAATTGTATATAAGATTAACTCAAATCTGAGCTCAAAACATAACTAAAATAACATCATATATTTAGATAACGCCATGATCATTCTCTCTTTTTCTATTTTTCTCACATTCATCACCTTTCTAAGGTGTTTAAACCTAATTCAAACTAATTCCTGTTTATAGAAATAACACTAGCTATGGTTCTCATTATTATTAACCTGAGAGTAAGCTAGGAAGAAAAAGAAGAAAAATAACTTGATTGTGTTTTTTGTATATATGCTTTTCTATCCTCGCCAACTATGATATTTGAAATTAAACCCTAATAACTCAGCAACTACAAAAAGACTAGTATATATACATAGTTCTATACATAACTCTTCAATTGAAAGTTTTAGATGGTATTGATGGCTTCCGTCTTCGTTGTGCTCTCTGATCACATTACTCGTTTCTTAGCAACGTTAGGAGGAATTCTTTCTCGATCCTTTGAAGTTTGTGAAAATTAATTTGAACAATATCATTTTCTTCAGTGGTCATGATTTTATGAGATTTCCCTATATTTTTCTGTTGTTATCAATTGCCTAACTAGATGAATTAGGACTTGGCATAATTAGTGATTGTCACATAATAGTTGAACCTAAAAATATTGCATATGAAAACAAGATAATAATTGTTGCTAGACAGTATATATTTTTTCAAGACTTGACAGCTACTATCAGCACAAAGGAGTATCTTTTGTGCTCTCATATTAGTATTACTATGTTATTTATGCCAAAAAGATTGTATATTACATGTTTTTCTATTTTACTTTGTGGGCTCAGCCATATGTTTCTCTTTACTCAGCCCACATACGGAATCTGGGGACCAAGACCTTTTTCGAACTTGCTCTTCTTTGCATGCTTATTAGGCTTGATCCAGACCAAGCTAGACCCTAGCTACCCTGGAGGATACCCTAACTCTTCGAACGATTAGTGTGCGTCATGGTCAGTTGAACGAGTTAAAAAATTTTCAGACTTTCTCTTTCACGTTTCATTTTAAGGATTTGCGAAATTTACCTCGTTCATTTGCTGCTAGGGCAAGCTCTGATTCAAGGTGAGTGATACTTATTTAGCTGTGTTTAGTGTATAAATGCTCCGCCATTCCCAGGAGTTTCCAACATATAGCATTTAATTAGTGCAATATCGAATTCTAATGCCATTTATCACTAAAATATTAGAGTTGTTCAAACTATCTCTGAAATTTTCGCCAATTTTTTTTTTTGGTTTCAAAATTTTGTGTTTGTGGTGCGGTTTACCATGATTTAAGGGAAGAAAAAATAGGGTTTTGTTCTTGAACAATTTATGGTTAAATTTGTTTGTTTGTGATCAAATTTGTTTCTCCTTTTATTAGCTTTGGGTTTCATTTGTGTGTCGAGTATTTTATGAAAAAAAAAAAGAAATTGGGAATTTGATAAATTGAAGATTTTATCTTAGGCCAAACCGCCCCTTATCCTTGCCACTATGATATTAGATCAATTTTCTTTAATTTTAAGTTGTAGGCATCAAGGAAGATTTAAGCTTACATGCATGCATGATTGTATTTTTATTAGAGCTTTTTATCAATGTCAATAAAGCTTTGGTAATATATTTGATTGGCCTGAACTCTGAACTCTTAATTACTTACCCAAGAATGACCGCCAATTACACGAAGGTAATGGAGGGTACAAAGTTCAAGACAACTTATGTACACTCAGACATTTCGTTTGTAACATCCATTTGTATTTAGTAGACTGTAACTTGTAGGTGCAAGGTTACAAATTTCATAATTTTATAACAACTTTAAATTCATCATATATAGGTATTGTTATAAGGAATAGAGGATAGGAATCTTGAACTTTTGTCATCTCATGCCAATGTGATGAATGTGTGGAAATAGAAAAAGAGAGAATGATCATGGTGTTATATAAATATATGTGAGAAGGTATAGAGAAGGGAATTACTAAGGAGAAAGGAATAAGGTGTTCAAGAAAAGAGAATGATCATGGTGTAATCTCAAGGATATATGCCTATAAATTTCTCTTTATGAAAGAAACATTAGTCTGACAATGTTATCAAAGTGCAAATCATTATTTCTCGTGCTGTGTGTGGTAATAAGTGCTAATTTCATAATTCTTTCATTATTCTCAATCTATTTAGAGATTCTTGTGAAAATTTTCACTCTATTTGTTCAAGTGATATTTGATGTTATGGATTCATTTTTGATGATTGTAGCTTCATCTCCCTTGTTTCTATATTGTTCCATTTACCCACGAATTTAGGTTTAGTACCCTCACCAAAGAGTCAGACAAATTTAGGTTTAGGTTTCAATGGCCGGAAAGAAGGCTTTTGGGAGCGGAAAGAAGGCTTCCACGGGATCCGCTCCTAATAGTGATTATGAGAATTGCAGGGGACTGTTCCATTTGAAAAGAGCAAATAAAGATCTAGAGAAATTATAAATCCACACCTCTTTATTTTTACACCTTCAACACCTTCTGTGAAAAGTGAGGAGAGAAGAGAGAGAGAAGAAAGAGAGAAGAGACGGAAGGAAGAGAGAGATGAGGAAAAAGAGAAGAGGTGTGAGAGGTGTGAGAGCAGGGAGGTGTGGAAATATCAGCCCTCAAGATTTATGATCTGCTGGACAAACATTACAAGGAAAACCACTCGTTTGGTGGAAATTATTCCACAACAAAAATTAAAAGTATTTAAAAATAATTAATAATAATGCAATTTTTTTATTTCCTTCATTTTTCATATAGGAAAACGAATAATGCTATAGGTATTTGGCGCTACTAATTATTACAAGGAACCATCATTTATATATGTAGGGCTGTTAAACAGACCGGTCCACCCCGGTCTGCTTTGACCCACCCTCTAGATGGGTTGAAAAACTCAACTCACTTCGTTCCTATAATGGGCTGGCAAGTTGGTGAGTTAGTCCATTAAAAATATTCAATATATAATAAATATAAATTTTGGTTAAATTTGGCATAAACAATCTAATGGAGTAGTGGTTAAAATTTTGGAGTGTGAGTGTGGGGACCTGGGTTCAAATCCCCACACCCACACCTTCTAGATTATTCTAATTCTTTTTGTGGCTTGCATGTGGACTTGTGGAGCCTTGCATTAGACTGAGGGAGATGAGCTTGCTACGGGTGGAGGGAGAGAGGAGAGGAGAAAGGAAAGGGAGGAAAAAAAAAAAAGAGGTTAACTCGTCCCGTCCTAATTGGCGGGGCGGGCTGACCCGCCAATTTTGGTGGGTTGAGATTTT